>VNJS01016491.1:0-163959 GCA_008042575.1 Drosophila watanabei | reverse complement strand
ACTTCGGCATCTAAATACAGATGTAAAAAAAAGAAAACATAATTAAATATAAATATTAAATAAATAAAATTTTGAGGTATCTTTCTATGGATACACGAGCAAAGCGTCACTTTTCAAGTAGCCGTGGGCAAGAACAGTTACATACATACATACATTCATACATATGTGTGTATGTATGTACACATTAAGCGACAAAACTTTGCAAGCATATCTGAACAACCAAAAATGCGTTGCATTACTGCAAACTACGCTCACGATTTAATACTCACCAAACCGCTCAAAATCAAACTCTTTTAAAAGATTGTTTAATTTGTTGTCATCGGCATCGAGTTCTATATCGTCACAGAATTCAAAATCCATCACAAACACAATTAGATGCTCATCCTTCGAATCACAATTTACAAATGTTAAGCACGTCAATGGCACGAGTCTAACGTCATGGCTAACTAAGTGCAAGGTTGTCTTTGGTTGGGCTTATGTGTCATTATTTTCCAGGACTACCTTGCATTTATTATATCATGGTCAGAAACATGTGCCGAATATGCAGAGCGAGATGGCATTATGATTGCCAATTTTGTGTACGAAAAATGAGACAACAGTAGTAGCACAATCGTTGGAATTTTAAGAATTAGAAAAATCTTAATTTAAGATTTTTATTTCTTGAAATAAATCGTTTTTGGTATTCTTTTAAGATTATTTCGTATTCTTTTGAGAATATTTGGTATTAGTTTAAGCTCATTTTTTAAGAATGTGGAAAATCTTAAATCTAGTTTTTTTTGTGCTTGAATAAACCCTAGAAAATCTTATTTTTAGAACTTTTGGTCTTATAATAAGATTTTATTTTAAGAATGCACAAATTCTTGAAAGAAGATTTTTATTTTTTTATCAGTGTAACGTATGAGCTCTGTGGGGAACTTGATGATATCAAAATGTCATATTTAAGCGTACTTTCTGCGGAACAACGACTTGAGAATTCCCGGGGTCGTGTCAAAAAGCGAGCCTTATCACTAAGACGCCTCCGATTTAAGTAAGAAGCTGGCATAGCCAGCGAATCGCCATGCAATGCCTCAACTAATTAAAGCTTCTCCCGATTGCAAAATATTAAGTACAAATGTGTGGCAAGTTCAATTCCATCAAGAGAATTTACTTAGATTACTTAAACAAAAAAAAAATATTTAAACATTTTTTTTAATTTTACCATGGCATGGAGAGGGCAAATTTTAAAATATTTTGCAAACCAGGGAATCAGGAAGAAAAAGGCTTCCGAATGATCATGGTTGAATTTCGATAGCTTTATACAAAATAAGGATATATCTGAATTAGTACAGTCCGAGAGATATAAATGGAAACCTATCTTGATTGTACTTTGATGACGATTAATTAATATATACTATCTGAATAGTAAGGAGAACTGAACTGGTTGTTTATTGAGTAATTTCGTTCGCTGCATTTGCTTAGTTTTGCGTATATATTACCTCATTGGGGACTGAAGATATTAAACTATAATATATTGTAGATATACCGAGGTTGTGGCATAATTTAATTCTTATTATTGATAAGGCTCTTTCGATTTAAGTAAATAAGCTACTTAACACTTTTACCGAGTCTGGGCTTGAAATATATCCTCTGGGCGACATCAACTCTTATTTAACAATTACTCCTAATTATTTCATTGGTTTTGCTTTTTAGTACTTTAGAGCTTTAGGTGTTTAGTATGCATAAAAGATTAATAGCACATAATTCTGGTACATTCGTGTATGTGAGTCATTAAAAATATATATTTAGTTGCTTTTAGCTCTTTGTTCTTGGATGTTAATTAATATTTTAATTCGTATTTTTGTTAATAAAGAGAATTATGAGTGAAAATAGTATTATAATTATTATCAAATTAATATCATATTCTTTAATGTTAGTTTGTACCATTTATTTTTAATTTTTAAAATGTACAGATAGTGCCGTTCCCTAAAGCATTCTAAAATCAAAAGGTTGTAATAATAAATACAGATGCTTTTATATATATTTTATTGTTAACTTTGTATTAATATTAAAGTCTTTATTTATTTTGTTAAAAACCTTACAACTCTCGTAATGAGTTTACATAACAACAAGCACCTTTCGATTTCTGTCACACCTGCCCGTTTTTAAGCCTGTATATATTTTCCATGCACACCGTAGCTATAGCGACATCCTGTTTATTATTGTGACCAACAACCGACAACTGTCGCCAAGATGCCGAAAGTATTGTTCCAGAAGTACAAGAAGGTGGTCAGCACCATAGATCCGACCCGTCACTTGGCCAAGTTCAAGGAGATCGACGAGGCGAGGACAGAATCGGAGGTTGGCTATGATGATGATGAGGAGGAGGGCTATTGCGAAGAGGAAATGGGTGAATTCGCGGACAGCGAATTCAGTTTATCTGAGGGGGAATCGGCGCTGAATATCGGCAAGATAGACCTCTCGTTCCCCGAGACCATCGAGGAGTTCGAAAACAGTCCGCAGTGCTATCCTCCGTCGTACTACACGCTGTCCCCCAAGGAGCGTCTGCTCCTGCTCTACGCCGAGAATTTCCGCAAGCAATTGGTTCTCTCGTATCCGAAAAAACGAGCTATGGTCCTGGCATTGCCCAATGAGTGTCGGGTTCAGGTAGGTTTCTTACGATTTTATTCTGTACATATTTATTTACGGTGATATTCGTTTCTGATATGCAGAAATTTGTGTGCACAACCATAAGACCAACTCCGTTTATTTACCCGGAACTCATATCCAGTGTGGAGAAAATTGCCAAGTTTGTCGCCGATTTTATTGAATATGAACCATTGGAGGATCAAATTAATTTGGTGAGTCTATTTGTGGTTCATATTTAATAGTTAATCGTAATTAAAATTATATTTAGAAAGAGGTTTAAGAAAGAACTGTGAATTCTTATAGATTCAATTCGCCAAGTAAATATTACCTTACCTTTAGAGTGTCTGTCCGCAAATCTAGTTAAACTATGATAAATATAAGCAATTTTCTATAGGAGGTATAATTATATATTTTTTATATCTAAGAGTGTATTGGCAATATTAGCAAATGGGCTGTAATTTTTCTCACTTGCTTTCCTGGAAAGAGTTCCGCTTTTAATTATATTATTGTTTTCTTGAACACGATGCAGCTAGTATTTAGTAAAGGAACACACGGGTAAAAACGAAAAGTTTATAAACAACTTTTAATATGCTCATTGCACTGAATTTTGTGCCGCTGTTTTTCTACCCTTTTACACCCAGGGTTATATAATTTCAGTCAGAATTATCAGCATTAATAGCTGAATCAATCTAGCAATAATTGGAAGAAAACAAAAATAAGTCCATTTTTCAAAAATTTGTAAGGGGTTACATTGTCATAATTGTAAAAAAATTAATAAAAAAAAGTAAGTTCTCAAAAATATTAAACACAGCATGCAGAATTATTAATCTATTAAAATTAAGCAAAGAACTGCGAATTAAAATTAATGCATTTTTAGTTTAGCTATGATATTTTTAATCTTATATTTTTCCACTACAATTTTCATATAAAAATATCGATCCCTTGAATTCTGATATAAAAAGATTTGGTGTTACCTGAAGGCTAATATGCGTAAAATTGTTAAAAGCCTAGTATATTTAGTTTTTATATTAAATTCTTAATATTTAAAAAATTATTATTTATTTTAATATGGAGCCACATCATTTAATTTTTCAAAAATGCATACTAAATTAATTGAATTGCAAACTGCCAGGTTATACAAACGTCGGCTACCCGAAGTGAGCTTCCTTTATTGTTAAAGTTAAGGTTAAAAGTTTGTTGTTTAAGTTCTTTATATTCCAATTAAAATGTTTCTTCGAAATGTAGGTAAAACATTTATATCACATAGCGGACTTTTGCTTATAAACAAACCTTTCAAATTAAACAGATTTATATACTATGTACATATATATATATATATATATATTTATTAAGAAGACATCATCAAATGTACCTACCGAAGTATTTCTTTAAGGATGTGTACCTGAAAAAGATACTTACTGCACCTGAAATCTGCAACTTTATCCAATTAAAAATAAAAACAAAGTCGGAGGTAATTTTAAGAGTTTCATAAAAATTATCTAATTATTTGTTTATTGAACATGTATTTAAAATTACATTTAAATTTGTAAATGGGTTTATTTAAATATCGCATTAATTTCGAATTAAGAAAATTCCGTTGAGCACACTCTTATTACATTTCCATGTATCATAATACGAAATTTAAAAACGTTTGATATCAAATGCACGTTGCTCGCGGCAACACTCGCCTTGTTGCAGTTCAAAGGTCGAAATGGGTCGTAACAAAAAATAAAGGCTATAACATTTCTCTAGAATGCGTGGGACAGAACACAGGGACCGGGGGCGAACTGATAATGTTAATGCACAATAGCTACAAGGAGAGATTCTCGGTATATACACTTAACCCGTACGATTAATTAATATTAGTACAATGGAATTGAATCGAAAAAGACTGAAAGTGGTTAGGCGCCTGACTCTGACGCTGGCCGGTCGTCAGGCTCGATAGGTTCACAGCTGGGAGGAGGAGATGCGCGTAAATTCGGAAGAGGAGTCCGAGTCCGAGTCCGGGTCCAGGTCCTTGTCTAGCTGGAGCTGGAGCTCAGCTCGTCGTACTGCTGGTACTCGCCCGTGATCTGGCAGTCGTCGTCAGTCGGGTCGTCGTCGAGGTCACAATGTACAAATTCGTAGGGGGGGAAGAACAGGGAGCTTAGTAACGTGGCCGACGATTGGTAGACGGCTGGCGCATACACATGGCACCGGGATGTGGCGGCGGTGTCCAGCACCTGGCTAGATCCACCTGGCGACGGCGCCAGGGCCGGGCCCCCCAGGAGCACCGGCTGGCTCGAGTCATTCGTATTCGTATTCGTATTCGTATCCGTGGCTGGCTCCGTAGGCGCCAACTTTGGCTTTTCCTATTTGCGGCGTCGGCTCTTGCCCCGGCTGCTGCCCTCCTCCAGGTCTCCGGCGGTGTCCTCGGCGTTGTCCGCTTCGGAGGGCAGGGCAACGGCGCTGGGGGTGGGTACAGGAACGGGAGCCACCTCGTTGCCCGACTTGATGGCGGCGATCAGGAAGCGAAGCTGCATCAGCTGCACAGCTGTCACCCGGGGATTGCTGCAGTTCTCCAGCCACTGCAGAAACTTCTCGCCATGCCGTATGGCCTCCACATCCTCGTCATCCTCCCCGCTGCACTCCTGCAGATACCTGGCCTTCTCCTCCTCGTCGGTCTTGTTGGAATTGTTATTGTTATTATTATTGTTGGCGCTGACATCGTTGTTGTTGGAGTGCGTGTTGGTCGTGTCATTGAAGCTGCCCTCGGACTCGGAGGCCGCTTCCGGTTCCGGGTTCAGCGGCGCACCTATCTTGAACAGCATATTGTCCAGGATCTTCTTGCAGTCACTCGGCGGATCATTTTGGGGCTCATCTGGGATGTTGGTCGTCGTATTGGGACTGCTGTTGCCATTCGGTGAACTGGCCACGGGACTTTGCGAGGGCGTCATAACCTTGCCGGCTGCCGATAGATCCTCTGGCTTTCCCGCACCCTCCGCGTCCGCCTCGGCCTCCACTTCGCCCTCGAGATCGGTTTCGGTGGCCTCATCGGCCTCGGCATTCGGCTCATTGGAGGACAGGCTCCGCACCGATGGCGTCTCAGTCTCTTTGGTGAGATGGGAGTACAGGATGTTGGAGGGATCGCCGCTGCCTCCTGCCTCGGCGGCTGCGGCATTGGCCGCCTGCTGTTGCAGGGAGTTGGCCTGAAGGGCAGCCAAGGTCGCGGCATTGGGATTTAGGTTGTGCAGACTGGCCCCAAAGGCCTTGCACCAGTTGTACCACGCTGCATTCTTCTCGTCCAGGCTGCCCGATGGCGTGGACGAGGGCGTCAGCGGCGCTGAGGGTATTGGCGGCGTCTGACCCGGCTGCTGCTGCTGGCTCATGTGTTGCGGCGTTGAGGAGCGGATGGGAGGACTGGTCACGCCCAGTGGGATTGTGGGCGGGTACAGAGGGTTCAGGCCCAGCATCGTCTGCTGCGACTTGAGCCAGTAGAGCAAGGGATCCTCGGCCAGGTTGGAGAGCGTCATCATCTGTGGGGGTACGATCGCAGCTCCGGGACTCTTGATGTCGCCCGCCTTCACCTCCTTCTTGATGCTCAGATTGAGGCTGCCCGCATCCCCGGGAGGCTTCTGCTTGGCCCAGTTCTTTACCGACAAGCCCGAGGGAGCGCGATCTCCACTATCGCTTCTGGGACTCTGCACCTGCAGGGGCGTCTTGGGATTGGCATTGGGATTGGGATTAACATTGGGATTGGGATTGGGGTTCCTGGGTGGGAAGTTGCTAAGTCCAGACATGGCCGCCAGCCCGGGATTGAGCTGGGCCAGCAGGTTGAGGTTGTTGGTCAGCTCATTGAAGCTGATCGCCAGCGGACTCTGCTGGATGCCCGTGAGTCCCGAGAGATGCGTCAGGCTGGACAGCGGACTGATGGCGTTCAGGGAGGGATCTGCGGGGGCGACGGGCCGGTTGATGTCGGCCCCAAAGACCTTGCTCTTGACCCCATTGAAGGCCACATAGTCCACGGGCAGACCGTTGTAGCTCAGCTCCGTCAGGTTCTTGTTTGTACTGTAGTCCAGGCCGTTGAGTGGTGATCGCTTGAAGCCGGCCAGCTCGTCAAACTTCAGCTTGTTGGAGAAGTTCAGGGGCAGGGCGCCGGCGTCCAGGCGCTGTCGCTTCTCTGGCGGACCCAGTGGCCCCATCGGTCCCAGGGGACCCCCACCGGACACGTCCAGCTTGTCCGCCAGGGAGTCGGCGCAGAGTTTGTCGGCACTGGACTGGCGGGACATGAAGCGCAGCTTATCCTCGTTCTTGCACCAGCCGCGCAGCGTGGACTCCGGCACTCCGATGTCCCGGGCCACCGAGGCCTTGGACTCGCCATCGTGGATGCGCTGGATGGCATGGATCTTGTCGCGGGGCGTCAGGCTCCGCAGGGGCCGCTTGCCCTTGGTGCCCATGCGGATGTTCATGTGGGGGTAGCTGGAAATATCCAACTTGAGGCCGTTGTCGAACAGCTTGGCGCCTGAAAGGATAGCGGGGAGAGCAGAGGAGAGGAGTCTTAATTAATTACCGTGACACACTTGGCATATCGCCTATCGCCTATCGCATACAGTGCGTTCCCATTCGCCGTTCGGCCAGCACATATATATCGCTATGTGCTCGTCGCCTGGCGAATGCGCGTCCATGTACTTGTGCCCCCGGTGGTTCGGTGGTTCGGTGTTTCGGGGTTGGGGGTTGACGGGGGGGTCAGGGATGGGGCTGCTACGGGTGCCACGGGTGTTAACGGGGTGCTGTTTCGCATTTTCGCACGGGGCCCCAATAAAATCGCAGCGCGCGCTTTAAAGTTTTACAGACAAGTCGCGGGCGGTGTAAATAAACCGCACACCCGTACGTATGCGCTATATTGCGTATACGTACGAGTGTAGGTGTACGCTGTCCCGAATATATACGTATATATGTAGGTATATATATATATATATAGGTACACAGCAGCTTCTCCCGCCTGCTGAGATGACAAAATTGTCCGCTCCGCTCTCCGTTAGCAGGCAAATGAGCTGCGGCACGCCCCCTTTCGCCTCTTTGCGCACGAAGGACATGCCAAAAATATCGGTGTGTCGGTGTGTGTATACGGGGAGACAATGGAATATGCTAATTGGTGCGTTGCCTTCGCGCCGCGACGCGCCTGCTCCAAAATGCAGCGCGCAACGCGAGCCACGAATAAGCAACAGGACGAGCAGGACATTCGGCAGCAGCCTGCCGAAGTGCTCCCGAGCGCTACGGACTCCACAGAATTTATAACTTGTTTACCTGTTTCGCTGCAGCGCAGAGCGAACATCCCTCAATCGCAACGGCCATCGCCTGTTGCGCCTTGGCCTCACTCCCTCGCTCCCAGCTTGCCCTCCTGCCTTCCTGCTGCTTTCCACTTCCTGCTGCTTGCCAAAAACTGTAGCAACGGCCAGGAGCAGGTGCAGCGTCTTTTCGGCCAAACTCAAGTCTTCTTCTGGCCCGGCCAAGTGCGATGCCAAGATAGAACCTGAGCGAACAACAATATGCTCCGCCTCCATCTCGCCAGAAAGTGAGACATGCAAAAGAGCTCGCCCCGTGGTGCAATTTTAAAATGAAAAACACGTTTTGCGCATGACTGACACATGATTTCTTTCCTCCTCTATATATATGTACGGATATATATACATATATATGTATATGTGTGGCATTCAAATATACAAGGAGACTGACTACATGAGAGAAAAGACTGACACTGAGACTGAGGCTGAAAAAGAGGAAGAGAGGCCCGTAAGAGAGTTTTGAGGGGAATGAAGAGAGCAGCAGGTAGCCAAACTGGTGGAGTCTTTCGTTTGGACATCCATCGAAATGCCGTCTTGGCAGGTTTCGCAGCCACTTGAACGGGACTTTGCACGTTGCCAGCTATTAATTGGGGGATTCTGGTCTTGGGTCTTAGTTTCCTGGGTTGGATTTAGGTATAAACTTGAGCAGGGGAATCGGGATAAGCCATTGGCAAGTGACCAAAATTTTGCTCAAATGATTTTGAGGCGAAGGATGTTTAAAATATTTAAAATGGGTTCACGAAAATATCATTTATGCATGTTCTCAGCTCAGATGTAATTTATAAAATTAAGCTGTGAATAAGAGTTACTTTAAAACACTTTTCAAACTTATATAATAAAATACAAAAAACTACAAATATTTAAAGTAAATTTGTAACTTAAAAAAAAATCGAATAAACGGTTTAGTCTGTATTTTTTTATAAAATAATTAAATAAAAGTGAAATATTTGCATACCAAATTCTTGAATAGAAAAGAAATTCATACTTTAATCATTGTCAAAAACAGTAACAAGTTTAATTGAAATCTGAAAATATTACCATCGAATTATAAACTCTAAAGAAATATATAATTAAGAACGATTAGCAAACCATAATTAAGTACAAATGCTCAATTGCGTTAGCATTTGAAATCATGATGAATGAAAAACAAGAATTGGAAGAGAAAATCAAGCACACAATTGATTAGCCCCATTAATACCTATTTGAATGATTAGGCCCCTTGATTGACCGAACTGTTATTATTGACCCAGCCAGACACCTAATTCTACTTGGGGTTTAATGCACACTTCGGCAGGTGCTGGCCTCCACCCACTCACACTCCACAGAACCAAAACACACACAACACCTCACAAGTCCCCCCAGAATAACTGGGATGCTCATAACCAATAGAGCAGCAAATAACTGTGTCGACGATGGTGCATGGTATTGGGCCCACTCCTCAGACTGGCCAGCTTTGCCCTCCGCAGGACTCTCGCAGGACCCTAAACACCACCCCCTCTAACCTGCACCCAAACACATATCGAATAAAACTTTTACAGCTGTATAAAAATTACAAGGTCTTTGGCCATTCAGCAGCAGTCGGAAAAGAATTTGTACTTTCGCTTTCGCCGGCACAGGGAAGGTCCCTTTCGTCCTGCCGTGCCGCCTGCCGCCTGCCGCTTGCCGTCCTTGTCCTGGCCGGCTCGCCATTAAACTTTTCACGAACCGAACTGGGACAGTGAGAAGTGTGTAAAAAAATCTAGTAACAACAGAAAAAGATGAAAGAAATAAATATAAAAGAATTACACCAAGTTTGTCAGTGTGTGTGTGTGTGAAAGGGGGGTCTGGGTCTGGCTCTGGCTCTGTCTGTGTCTGCTGTGCACACACACACATGCACACTCGCAGGACACTCACTCACAGGACATACGTATGTACGGCTGTATGTACGGCTGTAATGGAATGGCCAACCGTCTGGCCATCTCCGAGTGTGTGAGTGCTGGTGAGCCTGTGTGCTAAGAGCTTCTGATTTTCCTATATACAATTATAATTTTATTGTATTTACTATTTTTTCGTTTCTTTGGCTTCGTATTGAACTCGCTCACAGACACACAGGAGCAGGACCAGGGGCAGGGACATGGTGCATGCGGCAAGGACATCCGGTGGGGAGCTGGAAGCTGGGAAGTCTGGCAAATGGAGGTCAACGACTGAAACTAGCACTAATATGTGCAAGCGTTTGATAGCTCCATTCGCCTGTGTTAATGTAAAAAGAAATAAAACACAAAAAGAGGCAACAAATAAAAATAAGAATTCCGTAGATAAAAGAAAAAGTTGCCTCGGCTTCTGAGTGCTTCTCTGTGTGTCTGACTGTCTGGGCCGAATCTCACACCAAAGATATGTACATATATATAGTACATGTGTCTGCTGTAAGTTTGGACCTGTTGGAACCAATGATATATGTGGCCTTAAGCGGCATTGCACCTTTTTATTGTGTGTTTGTTTTGGATTAACTCGATTAATGTTATGCCAGATTATCGCACTGGAGCGAGCTTTACTGTTTTGCGATTCGTTTAAGGACTCCTAGCTTGCTTTTGAGTGGCGACGTATGGAATTCCTATCAAGTATGTGTTTATACCGTCATTTCATAAATATAAGTAGCTGTTTTGAGAATATTCCTTTACTTACATAACTTTATTTCAGAAAAAGTTTGTAAAACCATATGGTATTGAAAATCCTTTAGGATGACCGGCAAACAATCGTAATTCTTAATAGTTATGTATAAACAATTTATATTTTCTGCATCTTTAGACATTTATAATGATTAGCTAGTTATATAAATATTAACACAGACAGAACCTGGATAAGAGATGATTTAACTAAAATTTTAAATCTCAAAAAACTTAGCTTGGCTTCAAAGACACATACTTTCTATAGTGTTTTGGTTTAAATTATTTCCCGTATCAAAGTTTTAAGTTTTCATTCGACTATTTTAGATAGAAGATATATTCGACGGTATTTTCGAACAAAAATTTGTTGCATACTTCTAGGCGCTTAAAAAACCATTTCGATATTTTTAAAAATCATTGAAAAATATAGATCTTTTACCAGAATGAATTTAAAAGCAGGATTTGTAAATATTTTTAAAAAATATTTTATTTTGTAAATCTAAAAAGAGAGTTTTAGAATTAGCTATTACCTCTCTTAGACATAAGAGATAGGTTCAAATTGAATGATTAATAAGTATCTGAACTAATGTGAAACCTTTTTTACTATATTAAAGGAATTATTTTGTGATAAATTTATGAATTGTTAGCTTAGGTTCAATAATAAGATACAAGATATGGCTAATATTTTCTTTTTAATGTTTTCAATTAATGGTTCGATTTAAATATTTTCCTTGCAAATATTGGTTTTAAGTTTGAGTATAAACCGATGTTGCAGTTTTTACAGCAACAAGGTTTAACTAAAACAGTAATAAACTTTGATTATATCTTTTAAAATATAAACTATAATAGGTTTCAAAACTTTTATTTGTTTTAAGATTATTCACAATTTTTAATGTAAATAAAATTGTACCAAATCTATATAGCCTTCAGAACCAGTAAACTGTCTTAGGAATTTTGCGATTCTACTTTTTAAGTTTTTTGAATATTCTTTTTACTATAAGCCGAAATGAGTAAATAAGTATATTTTTTGCTTTTAATACATTGCCTTGAATCAATTATATTTGAAAACAGAAGTTTCACAATACTTTAAAAAGTTTCAAGGTATTAACAAGGTTTAGGAATCAAACTGGTCTAAATAATCAACCGATTAACGTCACACCTAATCATATTAGCGAATATTTATGTTTATTTTGGCTAAAACTAACTTTACTCACACAACACGCAATTATCCCTCAAAGGTATTTTTAAACCCTTTCGATTACGAAATGTAAAGCAACCTTAGAACCCCGCACTATTCAAGTTCACATAAAAAACCATTTTTATAAATGGCGCAATAAAGCACTTTTATGACGATTTCCTTCACATACTAACCTTTTTTGGGAACTTCCGGGGAGAAATATGATATGAGCCCTCCAACGAAGGCGGGAGATTTGCAGTTTGTTTATCTTTTTGGTTTGGCAAGAAAGCACAGCTTTTGACGTTTATTCAGCTTCTTCGTCCTGCGATGTTTAATTCACATTATATAGTTCACATGGAAGTCAGTTATTGTTATTGTTCGGGGGGGTGACAAGGACAATCAAACACTTTGTACGCGATTATTTACCGCTGCGGCGTGCGAATTTCAGCGAAGCGAAAGGACATGCGGCAAGCGGTGTGGTGCGTGCGTTCGCTGTGCGACCTCTCTCTCGCGCTCGTCGAAGGATATTGTCGAAGGATATTGTGACGAACGTGAGTGGACGTGGACGACGCGGCGGTGGATGTGCGAACCTGAGCGGCTAAAGTGCGGCGACAAACTACCGCGGCGGACTTGAGTGAATTTTGATTTTAGCGCGGCGAATTTCCGCACGGCGACGAATTTAAAGTCGCACGTCCACGAAATGCGGCGTTTCGTCTCTCGGTCTCACTCACACGCGTGCGGCAGGGTGGTGGTTGAACGTGTGTGTGTGCGCTGGTCAGTCCGTAAGTGTAGTTGTAGTTGTCGTCGTTTTTGTTTCTTTTCGCTTCGATTTACGTGGCCGTAGGTGTGTGTGCGTGACGACTCGTTCTCTCACTTGCTCCTTGGCTATTCCTTGCTCCCTCTCTCGTGCGCTCTCTCTCTCTCTCGCTCGCTCTCTTGCAACGGCTGTTGCTGCCGAATTCGCGGCCTTTTTCGGTGACAGCCAAATGTACAATGATTAATAACGGCCAAGACGTCCGAGGCGGCGAAGAAGTCCTTTCGCTTTGCCTTCGCTTAGGCCTCTGCTTTTGGTTTTGGCATTTTCGCATTTTCGCAATTTTGGCCGGCCCAACCACAGGCCAGTGTCCACTCACACACGGCCATTACATACACCGACGCACACAATGGCACACACGCAGGGAGTGCGGTGGTGTGCAACGAAGACGACGCAATACTCGTGTAGGCTTTTTGCCTTCGAGAGGACACAACATCCTTTTCGGCCTCCTTTCGCGCGCCCACGTGTGTGTGTGAGTACACTGGCAGAAAATATATGTGAAAAGCGGAGTTCTGAAAGGTTTATAAAATCATTTTTTGATTAAAATTCACATTAAGTTTCTTTATTTAATTAATGTTATCCTGTTCATTATTAAAATAAAAAAAAACTCAATGTGAATTTCAATCAAAAAATTATGGGAAAATAGTTATGTCTTTTTAAAATATTTAACACCTTAAAGAATGCATAAATGTATACAAATTGGCAAAAATGTCAAGAAATCTCTTTAACTAAATATCTAAATGTTAACTATAGCTATAGTTTTTTTTTTTAGTGTATGTATCTAAGTGTAACCTCAGCCCTCATTTAAGTGCATTTAGCCAAAGATATTCCCGTTCCTCGATTGCAAAATAGTACCAAAGGAGGTCCCGAAATAGGTATCTCCGAGAAAAGACATCCTTGGGACCCAGACTCAAAAAACCTTGGCTAATTTTCCCTGCAGGGGGTTTTCTTTATCGCCGCTGATAATTCTGTTAGTTTTCCCGCTGTCATGTGCTGCAGTTGTTGCTGTTTTCATTGCGGCCAGAGTTTTGCTCGCTTTGTTTTGATACACGCCTTCATCACTGTTTACGTGCGCTCGCCTCTCTTTCGCACCCGTTCGCAGAGAACAGCTGCCAGAGCCGAAGAGTGGCAAAGAGAGCAAAAATCGTGTTCGTGTCCGAAGCCAGGATTCGTGGGAAAGGGGGAGGCATTTCCCCTCCCCACACATTCATCTTCTCAAAATGAGGCGAATCCATCGTCCCACAGAGCGGATTTTGCATTTTGCTCTTCGCCTCGCTCTTTTCGCTGGAGCGTGACAGGCGATCACCGAAGGAAACTGGAACTGAACCAAAACCGGAATTCCTCAACGGGCGGCTCTCGATCGGAGCAGCAAATAATAACTATTCTATAAGAAAATAAGGTGGTTGTTTTCCTGTGTTTTAAGCAAATTTTTCTGGAAATTGCTGTGGTTTCCTAACACCAGTTGAAATAATAAACGCAACTCTGTTGAGTGAAAAGAAAACTGCTAAAATTTAATGGAGAAATGCCAAAGGAGAGCAATAAAACCTTTAAAAATTTGCGCTTTTCAAAAGAAAAATTATTTGACAAAGGAATTGTTTGTACATTGTGCAGTTAACATTTGTATGTACAAAGATTCTGGATATATAAAAAACGAATCGATAGTTGGATATATTAAAGATAAATATACATTTTATTTATTTTATCAAAAAGACAGAGATTGCAAAAATTAAACCACCTTTTTTTTAATGTCCAATCATAACAAGTTGGTTCCTTAAGTTCCTTTAAGAAGAAATAATAAAATAATCTGAAACTATTTTTTTGTATAAATAGGAATTTTAGTGGCAAAGTTTTTCTGGAATATTCAATTTTTGAAAATATCCAGGAAAATATTTTCAGAATTTTGAAAAAAAATTAAACTTTTATTTTCATAAATCAATTAAGAGAAATAGTGGAAGGTAATGAAACCGTGAAACCTTTTCATTTTTTCTGAGATGTACCATTATCCAAAATCTGTTACAAAATTGTGTTTGTATAATCACCTTGAGTCCATATGGAGAGAGTACGAAATTAGCAAGTATTTGCACCATCGCAGGACTTCTAGAGAGATTATGATCTTATATAATATGTACACGCATAGGCATTTGAGGTCGTAGACATTGTAGTTGCTATGCAAAATATTTGCGCAGAGGCCGCACATATTCACATAGCCATTGTGTCCTGCCAAAGGAGGCGGCGGCCACTGACCATAACAGCAGCAGCAACAACAGCCACAGCAAGGATAACGAAAAAGACAGCAGCAGTGTCGCCAGTGCTGCTGCCTTTCGGGAAATCGCTAAGAAAGGTTTTTGAAGCCATGTCCAAAACGCACACGCACAGCGTTATGTGTGTGTGTGTGTATGTGTGTATGTGTGTACGTCATAGTATTGGTGTAGCAGAGGCGTATACACAACAAGGAGCAACAATAACACTGGACTACGGCCAGGACGAGAACGAGGACGACGACGACGACGACTACAGATGGCCGGCATGGGGCCGCATTGGCAAGAAACATATCCTTGCCACTAAAAAGCCAAGCAGCCTGCCCGGGTCGCTTCATTTCATCGCACACACACACACACACACACACATAGGACATACTCGATGTCCTGGCACACACTCACGCACTTTGGCAACACACTACCCACACAGACGCACATTCTTCTTAGCATCCGCAGGCACATCAGCATCTTTAGCGTAAATTTTGCTGCTGCGAAAATTTAGAGTTGTTGCTTTATGGCACTGTGTGTGTGAGCGTGTGTGTGTGTGCGGGTATATATACTTCAGATTTTCATCGGCTAACCAAGCCATCCCCCCTCTCCGCCCCGTACTTGCGTCCTGCGAACCCAACCCGTCCGACCGACGACCGACCGATTGTCCATTGTCCATTGTCCAGGCAAGGCAACATTTTCCATTTTCGTTCGTTCTCTCTTTGGCCGCCGGACTTTCTCTCATATCTGCAGCGGCTCCTTGCCAGCATCCTTCTGGATCCTGTCCACTGCCCACTACACACTACACTCTACACACCACCACCACCCGCCACCCCATTCGTAGCCTTAATGTCGCTGCGTGTGTGTGTACAATTACGAATTCGTCGTCCTCGACTAAACTCAATTCACTTTCTCCAACCCGCGTCGTCGTTGTCACCGTCACCGTCGTCGTCGTCGTCGTCGTGGTCCTGGCATGTCCTGCCAACCTTCTCTCCCCCTATATCCACACCACCACCCACTCACCCACTCACCCACCCACCCACAACCCTCCGTGTCACACCTCTGGATGGCGAAGGAAATTTTCGCGTGAATTGAAAGATGAAGGCGCACTGGGCTGGCTGGTCCACTGGTCACTGGTCACCCCCGATTGTTGCCCGAAAGTGTGTGTATCGTCCGTCCTTTCTATAAGCAAGTATGTGTGTGTGCTTGTAGCTGTGTGTGTACATATGCTCGAAGACGTGTGCGTTTGATTTTCAGCACCCACCGACTGGCCACCCGCCGCCCACTGGCCCCCAATCTGCATCCTCTCACATTGTCTTTGTCTAACTGTTCCTAAAACAAAATTTTCAGTTTGCCTTCAAAAAGATAAATGTGTGTACACGAGTTTTCTATATGGTGTATATGCCTGTGAGCGTGTGTGTGTGTGAGTTATCCTTGCCACATATACACTGGGATCGACTCGGGACACATCCTTTGGATACGCACTTGCGCTTGCAGCTTGCCGCCGTCGCCTAGAATTATCCTTATATCAATCAATCCATCGATCATTTATTAACGCTTTGAATTCTATCAGTTAGGTTGCCTGTTGTCTGCAATGCGATTTCTGATTGTAATCGCAGTTGACATTTGACAATGGTCCTTCAAAGATAATTGTTTATATTTTATATTTAGAGAGTTTGAGTTTCAAATATGCTAATATAGGAAACGAGTAATCAACAGAATAGCGAAATCCCTCTTTTCGCCTTTTAATTCCGTTATCTAGATATTTTTACAATGCTTTAAGAAACTCTCCCAATTATTTATTAAAATTCATAAGCTAAAAATTACTTAGTTATCTCAATATTTTCAATTATAAAGAAAGTGCAACTTAAAGTACATACAGCTTCAAAATAGCTCACATACCATGCATATTTAAAATATCTAACATATATAATTTGTTGGTAATTTTTGCAAATTATTGACGATGTAAAACTATAGAATTTTGAAAAAATTTAGTGAATTTTTTTATTGTTCAAACTTGGCTAGATTGACTTGGTTTTTAATGTTGATAATATATATGATTTATAGGGTCGGAAACGATTTCTTAACTTCGTTGCAGGCTTATGGCTAATATTATAAGACCCTGCAAGGGTATAAAAATACTCGTTGTGTATATTTAAAAATTATTGTATAAAACCTATCAGATTAAAAAAAAGAAAGGGTATATTCCCTCCACCTCCTGTAATTTTATTATTATGGTTCCCAGAGGAGAAGAACGACCACCAAAAATCAAACATCAACCCATAATGTTATTTAAAATGTAATTAATTAATTTAAAACTTTGTTTAAAATCTGATCATTTTAAGGGAAGTTCTATCTGGTAAAATATACTTAATCTAGGTTCACCTGCTGTATAGAGAGTAATCCATTACCATATGGTATATTCAGTTTTACTTCAAACAAAATCCTTCAGATAACAAACAGTTCGAATCCACCTGATTTCACATTTTCGAGATACATTTGGAACGGCATCTCGAACCCGGGCATCATAGCATGGAGACAACCTAATCCGTTGTCCGCAACTCGTGCTGACCTGGGCGGTCCTGCAAGATACTTGTACTCGTCTCCTACCAGGGCTCACACTCTTGCTGGGAGTCGGACCCGGACTCGGACTCGCAGTTCTTTGGTTGCTACCTAGAGTCCGCCTGCCTCCTTATCCATTATCTGCAGTTTTGTCTAAGCTAAGGCGATTTGAGCAGACAAAACCGCAGCTCTCGCAAGTTGCTTGGACCCAGTTCGTCCTCGTGCTGCACTCGCCCTCGCCCTCGTCCTAGTACTCGTCCTTGTCCCTTCGCTCTGCTGTCCTTCCTCCTGAGCCTGCAGTAGTCTTCTATTTTGTGCCATTGCTGTCTCGCTGCTATGTTCCTATGATTTGCATATTCGAGCTCGTAGCTCCTTTGTTTTAATGCGCCTCCACCCCTTTCGTCCTGGCTCTTTTGTCAGCAGGACTCTGCTCTAGCTACGGCTGTACCTGGTCCAGTGTGAGTCTGGGAGTGTGTGTGTGTGTGTGCCAGGATGTCGCGTAAGAAGAAGGCAAACGGCCAGGCTGGAATTTGTCCTTCCAATCTAAGCCAAATGCAGGCCGCTGGCCGATGGCCGCCTTGGTCGTATCCTTCGCCTCGTCGTCGGTCTCCTTGGTCTCTGGATTTTCCAGCAAGCAGGGAAATTGAAACAATTGAAGAGGCAGAGGAGCTGGGCAGGACGACCAGACGCAGCATTTTCGACCATCAACTACTGGCCACTTACGGACTATCGGCCATGTCCAGCTGAGGGAGCGAGAGGCGAGACCAGCAAGTGCGAGCGGGATGTCCTTTTTGGCCATAGCCAGAGTCAGAGTCAGAGCCAGAGCCAGAGCCACAGCCGGAGCTCTAGCAGCGGCAGACGAATCCTTTTCAAAATTAAACTATATGCTGCAAGCAAGTGGAGGAGCAAGAAATGCACACACACAAACACACACACACACTTACCCTCAGAGCACCTCCTTTCGTTTCGTATCCTTTCGTATCCTGGCAAGAGAATCAGTCGAGTGCGAGCCACATGCAAATAACGCAGACACATGCACTTTTTCCCGTATCCTTGGACCATCTTATGTATTGGCCGGGCCCGAGCAGCAGAGCTTTGTTAAGATATTCTTTGCACCTAAGATGGACGACGTTAGATACGGGCTTATGTACGGGTTCAATCAGTTGCTAATTGCTATAGGTCCGAAAGCAGTCATGTACACTTGCTTCGCACTAGCACTGCTCACACACACACACACACACACACATACACTTATACACACACCACCGGCCATATTTGTTTATACTCATATGGCAGCATATATAAATGCCGATATATATAAAGAACTGTATGTACATATGCTTATGCGGCGAAAATATGTAAGTGCAGAGTAGCTGGACACACAAAAGCAACGGATTTTTGGTTGCTACAGCAGGGTTTGCAAATTTTAAGATGCCAAGAGGTCCTGCATCCCAACCACCAGATCCTGAAGGCGAGGCCCTCAGCCATAGCTAGTTTGATTGCGAAACCTATCGAGTACTTATATTTTGAGTTTCTGACTTTGTTTTTAAATATATTATTTACAGAGAATTTATAAATAAATATATCAAAATTCTTTAATGGTTAGTAAATATAAATATTTAAAGCACCTAATTTTTTAAAATTTCTATATTGTTCCCTTTTTGTTATTCTTACCAATTTTGACCTTAAAATGACAAGCCCCTCAACTTCGATTTCACTTTAGCACTCTTTCAGAAAAAATAATCACACAATTTGTTTGGCACAGTTTTTTCTCTTTGCCTTTCTTCTGCATTTTTTTTTTCTTTTTCTTCTTGTTTCGAAACCAAAAAGGGTTCACAAGAGTAAAGGAAAAAGTTTGTCTGGCTTTTGCGCTTTCTGTTATTTTCCCAGTTTCTACAAGTAATTATTTTTATTTTATTTTTATACCACGTGTCAGTGTCTAGCCAGTTAAATTGTCGTCGTATCAATGGCAGCTACTTTTTAAAACTTAACTTTTCGGAAAACTTTTTTAAGGAAATAAAGAGGAGAATTAATTTCTCAGGCATCTAATTAGGAAAGCAAATGTTTAGCATGTATAAATTAAGTCCAAAGTGGATTTGTTCTTGTTTTCTGCTTTAGAGATGGAGACAAATATTTACTTTGTATATTTGATGAAATGTTTGTGAGTCAAAAATATTATTTAAACATTAATAAATATAACAAGTCTTTAAACTGTTTAAAAGATTTTAAGCTTTGAATTTTATATAAAAGTTTTCCCCACAAATGGAAGGTAAAAAATCTTTCATTAAAACCAGAAAAACTGCACAAATTATTTGCCCTGGAAACTTGAGGTCCTGTGAACCGTAAAGAAGGCTACTTTACCGCCAAATTGAAGGCTGGGCAGGGGCAAACAAATCAATTGAAACGTAACATGTTAACTAGCATTTCCTCGCCGCGTTTATTCATTCGTGTGAACTCACGCCACCACTTCAAGTAGGCTTTCTTCTGCGTCTTTTCTCAAAACGTGTTCGACATTCCCTGCACTGCAGCATAAAAAGTAAAAAGCGAACCCCTCAAAGGGATAAACTCGACTAGGAAGTACTTAAAGTATATATTTTTACCATAAGTATAATTACTTTTACTTTTCCATCCCCCTTTTCTGATACTACCTTATCACTTAAGATAATAATTAATTTCTTAAAAGTTTTCCAACCAATAAATAGCTCAAAAAGCTTAAATAACACCTATACCCTTTCTAAATCGAAGCTACCCTTGCCCAACAAGTACCACGAGGTACAGACGTCACAATGCGGTTAAATGATGGCGATATGCGCTGACGCTGTAAACTCAAGAGTGATGTCCTTTGCCGTTCACTCGTCTCGCTGAGGAATGCGAGGACCCAGAGAAAAGGAAAAGGATGCGACGGCGACGAAAAGCGATAAAACGCGATTTTATGCACGTGTTGAGTGGCTGCCCAAAAAGGGGCCCACGTCTAATGAATGCTCCAAATAGGCCAGAACAGTTTTATTGACAGGACAATAATGGGTAATACTAAGTGAAATTTAAGTTAAAGTAGTGCGAGGTCGAAAAAGTCAACAGGATTATAAGCAATAAACAAATTAAAGGTTATTTTAGTTGTATTTTGATAAAGTTAAATTTTCTTACACAGAATTTTAATGTGTTAAAATCTGAATAAGATAATATCTTAAGGAATCGAATACATTTTATTCCATGCCAGTAAATGTAGTAAATAAATAAAAATGGAACCAAACAAATAATTGACCCATCAAACTGGATTCTGGACAACAGATGTCCAGGACATATCCCCTGAGAATATAATAGCCATAATCGAAAGGCGTAACTATCTATCTGTATGACTTGCATATGTCACCAAATTTTGCACAACTCGCCTCACCTTACAGCTAAAAATATATGAATTCCTTTAGTAATAAAAAGAGTCCTTTGATCTCTTAATATCTTGGAATATTTTCTTATTTACAAACTAAAACAAGCTTTCATCTTTGTTCGATTTTAGCACGAGGTTACAGTTTCGGTGCGAGCTGAGGTCGGAGTGTCGTCGCATATAGGGAAAGGAAACCAAATACGATACCGAAACGGCGGCGATGTTCAGTTCCTTTTCTCGGGGGGATGAAAACGCTGTCGCTTCCGGTTGAGTGCACAGAGTCGCGGAGTTGCAGCGATATAGAATATAGCGTGTCGTGTTGCTTGGTCAGTTTTGCAATTGCGAACGTTGTCGTCTTTCGACTTCGCTGACAAAAGGCAGAACGGAGAGACGGACGGACTGTGTTTTTAGCGAAAATAAAATGGCAAAGGGAGTGCTGTCCTTACTTCGACAATTGTATGCCCTTTCAAATTACGTTTTTATTTGGTAATAAGTCTTGAACACTCAAGGGTATTCTGTGACTTAAATAATAATTAAGCTTTAGAAATCATAACATTAAAAACATTTTAAATAAATATAGAATTAAGGTTTAGGACTATACTTTATAATTTTAAAAATATTTAAACCTAATTAATTAATTAAAATATTAAAGCAAATATTTTAAGATCCTTCTCAACTTTCGATCAATATTTTTATAAAACAAAATCAAACACCCGACAAAACAGCGGCAACGACACAAAAAAAAGTGTCGCTGCGACAAGATATCTTCCAGATACTCGTCTTTCGCCATTCCCCGCCGACTATGCGCATATCGATTTCCTTCGGCTGGAGAGCAATTCACTCGAGATCGGGCCAAGTGCCACTGGCACAGGCAGAGGCACAGTCACGGGGACAGGGACTGGCACTGGCAAAGCCCCCAAACTGTGCCCGTTCGGGCTTGCAACCCTTTCACAAAGAAAAGCGTCTCCCTGACGGAAAACTGGCGGCGAGTCTTCACGTCCGCGTCCACGTCCAGACGCAGGACTTGGCCATATATGGTCAGACAGGCGAACACTGATGACGTTGGCTGCCCTTCGCTCCGCAGTCTCCACCTTCACCTCCGCCTCCAGCTGCCCACGGCTGCTGTTTACCATGCCATGCTCGGTTTAAGTCGCAGAACATCCGCATCCTCCAATCTCCATCTCTCCTGGCTATACCCAAACCACCGCCCACCATGTCTACGTCCTAGAGTCCTGCGTCCTGCCGTCCCACCGCCAAAGGTGCTCCAGCGATGGCCAACAGCCTTCGTGGCTACAATAAACTAGACGCCAATTTCGCTGTCGCTGACACGGCCATTGCCGCGGACATCGAGCGTCGACCATCTGCACTGTTAAGAAATATTGCAGACAATAAAATAATGTGTAGAATTTACCTAAATTAATAACTATTTATTTAAAAATAAGAAGAAATCATTTGTGTATGTTCTGCGTTAGCATTCCCTTTTATTAATTCATAATCCCGAATTTTCTTGTCAAGATTCTCATAAATTTCGCTCAGTGCCCCATCTAGCTTCTATCCACGACCATTGTCGACTGCAGGACTCGTCGTCGTCGGCTCCACTTACTCGCCTTGTCCGCGATGGAGTGGCGTTTTCCTTTGCTCAAAAGCAGACCAAAACCAAACACACATCGACTTTGTGTCCGAGTCCTCGCATCAGTGTCCGCATCTGTCTGGATTCGCGACCCCCGTCACATCACTCGATACCCGCGGCCCCCCCTGCTCTCATCAGCATCTCCACCACCCATGCCCATGCTCCTGCCCAGACCCATGTCCGTCCGTCCGCCGACTCGCCTCGCCTCGCCTCGCATCTCATCCCATTCCGCGTCCGTTCTTAGCGACGTCGTGTGTCCGTCGCATTTATCCTCGCTGTGGGCAACGCCATGTGACTTGGATCGAATCTGTGATTGTAAGTTGTGCGCCGTCGTTAGGTTGCCGCATTCAGGCGGTGGGTGCTCCAGGCCCCAGCTCCTGCTTCTGTGCCTCCACCTCTCCCAACCACTTGGCTGGCCTCTGTCCACCGGCTGTACGGGTCTGTATCCTAAAGACAACGGCGGAGTTTAAAACCATCATCATCGGCATCGAATACATACTCGTTTTAGCTCAGACGACGCGATATTGAATAAGAATGGGCCACAACAGCAGGACTCGAAATTCAATGCCTCGGGAGATGATATGTGAGGATATGTTATTTAAGGGAGACTCGGAGGTTATAGAAATTCTTTACAAGGCTTGGCTATAGATGAGGCTAATATGTTAATAAGGACATCAAGTAGAGTAAATATGGGATATTTGTAATTAATTTTGAGTAAGGGGATAAGGGGGTTTATAGAAATTCCTTGAGATATTTGGAAAATATATAAAAGAATTTATTACTTACTTATAAACAAATAAGTAGTCTTCTAGCAGACTACTTTTGCTTTATGGTTTATTTACTGAACTCTTCACACATTTAATGTATTAAGAAACAGTCTGGACAAATATTAAGTATTTAGAATTATAAATATAACTTCTATCATATGTTAACTTTTCAATTAAAGAGGTAATAATTTATTTGCTTGCTTCGAAATCCTCCAAAAAGGACAGTTTAAATTTTCATTTCGACAACTTACGCAACGGTTTAAACCGCCAAGAAAACTAGGCTAATATGGCGTGGCCTATATTCCTAACTACCATGCATAATTCCTGCTGGGATGTAGTTGAAGCCATGATGATGATGCTCTTCCGTCTCAACTATACGGCAACCCAAACCATTAGGCTCCAGCACGGGTATGGGCACGGGCACGCCACGGGCTTTGACTGACTGTTCTGGGGGAATCAAATGTCTTAATTTCGCGTGTTTATATCTTAATCTTGGCCGTTTTTAAGAGCGTCTATTGGCCGGGACTTTTATGTGCCCGGGGACCCGGGTCGCGGAAGCCGGGCAAATAATAAAATCCTGGCGTGGTGAATGGCGCTATAGACACATCCACGTACGTACGTACATCCTTCGAGCAAATAGTGAGCGGGTTTCGTCTTGGCTCTGGGTTGGGTTGCTTTGGCCAAGATTAGTCCACGGAGGAGGTGTGGATGATGCTGAAGGCAATGGCAATGGCTGTGGCGATGGCGATGGGGAAAAGATGATGGGGGCGCGTATTACGGCCGCTAGTGTCGACGCCGCCGTGTGTCCTTTTGTCCCCAGGACAATAACACTTCCGTGCAGTACATTATCATAAAGGGGTTAAGTCGCTGATTTTCATCGTGTGTGCTCATTTAAAAACTTACACATGCGGCCGCCACGCAAAAGGCCCGGCCTGGGACTTCCTCTCCAGGAAGACGGCATCGCGCTGGATGACGCAGGACGCAGGACGCAGGACGCCCATCGACCGCAAAGGACACGGCTCAGCTCGGCTCAAGGAACCGCGCTGAATTTCACCGCTTTGTTTCAGCGCTCTCATGAAAAAGACGGCAGCGGCGGCTCATTATGCATCCCGATAAGCGATGCCGTTGCCGCCTCCCCAGCGAGTCGTCCTTCGCCCCAGGTTAGTCTAACGAAGGGATGCGGGAGTGGGTGGTGCCATGTGTGAGACTGCGTGAGTGTGTGTGTGGCACTGCATTGTCGTATCCTGTGTCCCAAGTCCCGTGTCCCGTGTCCTGTCTGCCAACCCCGTCTTGAGCCGCATTGTTTTGAGTTGTGACCCGCGAGCGGTGGCAGCCATTCAGCAGGGTGGCAACTGAAAGTGATTCTGTCTCGGCAGACGACTCTGTTACGCGCCACCCTTTTTCGCAATTTTTCGCCGCTTTTGGCGCAGTTTTTTTTCTCACTTTTTTTGTGCTTCTTCCCTTCGGACGGACGTTGTCGTTTTTGTACCCTGTAAGTCTTTGACTTGGGAGGGTATATGTGCACTGAAGAGCATTGCTTGGCTGGTTCTTAACTTTAAATCGGAACGATTTGTATAAAGTAAGGAATTATTTTTTAACTCGATTAAGCTTTAGCTGCGGGTTGCAGATTATATATTAATAGCGAAAGGGAGATCCCTATAAAATCTAAACGAAATATATTCAAACTTCACAGAAAATAGTAACTTATCTTACAGTAAATATGTTTAATTTGCAGTTTTGTATATATTTCATATAAATATAATATACATTACTACTAATAAATTATAGTATAATACCATATTTGTAGTCCGATTAATTTAAACATTTAATCGCATTTTATTGGGGAATGTGTTATATGATTCATAAATCTCCCATTCCCATTCTTTTCATCATCTGTTCAGAGACTTCTCAATCATTGCCACCTTCTTCTGAGTGTAACTATTAGGTATCCTTCTAGTTCATCATTTCTACTCAATTACTCCTCACAGCAGTGGCTGTAATTCGAGCTTAAGGCCCCTGTTCGAGCGGGCACCGGGCGCCCGTTGTTGCTCCATTCTCGCTGTGCATTCGTCCCTTTGTTTCGTCATGTTCGCTCCTCCATTGTTGCGACTACTGGGCCTGCCAACCATGCCATCCATTCCCGATCCCGATCCCAATTTAACACGTTCGAATAACCTTGAAGCGTTTCTTATTACGCGCGACCGCAGTGATAGCGGGCCAGGAAAGCGGGCAAACATAGCTGCCGGGCTGAGAGCTGGAGGAGAGCTGGCAGAGAGCTGGCAGCGAGCTGGAACTGTGAGGAGTCCTCGACTGCAGTGCCGGCCAGGTACCGATGCCGTTTGCATCGAATTCAATTAGACGCCGCTTGCTGACTGACTGACTGACTGGTTTTTCGCTGACTAATCGATGTGTGCGTTGTTTGACCTCGAACTCCACCGATGACTGCGCGCCTCGTACCCATTGTGATTCTTATGGCTTCACACGGCGATTTTGCATTTTAATGGCCTTCTTCGAAGCGACGGGGCGTATGTCATGCCAGGGTAGAAACGGAAAGGTGCAGGACCCGGGGGTACTATCCACGAAAAATCGCTAAAATCCTGTTTAGTTCTATGTAGACTTCATGCCTTGATGAACTCCTTGATTTGGCGGGATTTTCCACTAAATAAAATCTTGCTCTTTTTGAAAATATATTTGATCTTTATCGACTATATATATCAACTTATACCCGATTTTGCTATCGATGACTGAGCAAAAAAAGGGTTGCTTTGGTCACGAAAGTCTTTATTTATCTTAAGGTTTACAAGGTGGCTTTGCCAGGAAAAACAATCGAATATTTAGGACAGAATTCAAAGAATTATTTGCTAAAAAAATAATAAGGCTAAATACAATACCAAAACTTTGCAAATTTGAATCAATCTGCTGCCTCAGCTTCCTCTGTCGCAATCTCAGAGTGCCTAAGGATGAGGATGTGACAACTAAACTGCACAAGAACCGAAAAATTTGGGAGCAGGGGGACGATGGCCTACAATAATTGCCAGCGTTTCCCGCGTTAATGGCCGCTTCGTTACGCTTCACAGTTTCGGATGCAGCTCATCCCGGGCACAGCGCGCACATGCACAGAATTCCAGGATTCCGGTTGGCAGGATTGTCTCCTAAGTCTTCGCGGAACGGAGGGAAGATGAATGGCACGGGGTCACGCAGCCACCTACGGGGCAGTTGCAGATGTGCAGGTAAACAATCGGGACAAAGGATACCCAAGGCGGATTAAATGGGAGTGGGCCTGTCCTGGCCTCGCTACCTTGTCGCGTCGGCCGAAGGATGCAACGAAAACAGACCGCTGATTGTACGGGGATTCTCTCTCTCATTCTGAATGACATCCGCAAATCTCAGAGCGTTCAAAAACAACAAGGAATAAATAAAGGCATAACGTTAATACCTCAAAGGAGGTCCTTGCAATCAAAGATCTCTGATGTTGTTTTGCTGCAGATTTTAAGTCATGGATTTGTGATATTTTCTTACATTTACTTTATATTTCTTTCTAGAAAAGTATTTGTTTTTAAAGGTTGTTTGATATTAAGTATATATTTACGAACTTTTAAAAGAAAGATGAAACTCAGCCTAGTTTTGGTTCATAAATCTCACCTTATGGCTTCCCTCAACTTCTAAAGACTCTTCTAAAACCAAATCGCTGATTAATCATCTGTTTAGAAAACTCATCTTAAAATCAAGAAACTTGTAACATTTTTGTTTCAAGATACGATCTGAAAGATTCTCAACTTCTCAATAATTTCAAGGCCCTATCAATGACCGCGAAACCCAAATCCAAACTGATCGACAGGTTTATTTCCCATTTTTTTACACATTCCCGCTGTTCCTAAACGGATATAACTTTTCTAAGGTTGTAAAATATATATATAGCCTACGCGATTCTTGACTCCTGCTGTGTTTACAGGGCCATATACATGCACACATACTTGCATATTTTCTTGAGGCAGGTAAACGGTGCTAAAGGTAGTTAGAGATTTCCTTTTTGTCTCGTGCTGCGCAATAGTTTGTGCCAAATTTCCTGGAAACTGCCTTGCTGTTTCCTGAGTCCGGCTTATACTTACATATATACTTATCTCCACATACTTATATATACACGTAGATAACAAATTCGAGCCTTGATATTGCATATTGGCTTCCAATGAAGGATTTCTCGTAATGATGGCATAAATACTTACTATGAAAGGATTAGAATGGCAAACTAATACTACTTAGGAGTTAGAAAAAATTATATATTTAAGCCTATGTATTCATACTATAAAAAAAAAGAATAAAATCATTTTATATTTACATTTTCCTTGTCGTTTTCCAGCCCACTCGCCTCATTTCCCCCGACACCTTGCTGCGGCGCCGCAAGGGCAACTCCTATGAGATGGCCACCCTGCTGGTCAGCATGCTGATTGGAGCCGGCCATCCCGCCATGGTTGTGTCCGGTGTGGCCCGCGAGGAGACCGTGATCAACGACCAGATAGCCGTTCCCTATCCGTATCCCATCGTCGAGGTGGAGGCCGAGGAGGTGGTGCAGCCGGTCGAGAAGCCGGGGCAAAAGTACAAGCTGCGCGGATTACCGGACTTGCAGAGTCATCTTGAGGAGGATATCGCTGAGGTTCACAGGCAAAAGGAGGCCGAGGAGAAGCGAATTCAGGATGAAATCATTCGAAGGAAAATGGAGGTAAGTGAGAATAGTAAACATAACGTGCACTTGTGCATGTGAACCGGGGATTAACCATCCATGGGATTTCCCGAAAGGACCTCGAGCTGCTGGCCGTGGACCGTCATCATTATCGGCGCAGTCATGCCTGGGTGGTGATCATAAACAATGCCCCCTGGAGCATCAAGCCAAAAACTACCTACGTGGACGTCAACGGTGACGTTGTGGAGGCTCCACCTTCGGCCACCTTCATAGAGCCCTCGACGGGATTCATCTGCGAGTCCGGCTGCAAGCAGTACATCCTGGTCGACAGCGTCTGGAATCAGCACAACTACTATGTGAACAAGCAGAAGTACCAGCGGGTCGCCGATCTGCGATGGGATCTGCGGGAGACCGCCGACTGGGAGCACATGCTGCCCGGCGAGCCGCCCGAGATGCGCACCTACAAAATGGCCTCCGACGAGAACATTGCCGAGGAGGATCGCGACATTGCCGAGGAGAAGCACCTGGACTGCATCTGCGAGTGGGTGGAGAGGCTCCACATCGGACTGGCCGACTTTGAGCAGCGCTTTCCCAGCAACGAAAAGAAGATCCAGTACAAGGGGGCGATCCACGAGCGGTTTGCTCCCTACTCCCAGCGCGATGGCAAGGTGATGCAGCTGACCATCTACAACAATGACGAGTGCACGGATCCCAAGATCCGGTACGAGTACTACGAGAACCGATCCGATCTCATGCGCCATGTCAAGTACACTTATGCCACTGATCAGTTCGAGGAGATATTCGCCAAGGGACGCAACGATAGCTTGAAATGTAAGCTTTAGAGCTAAGAAATATGAAAAACTGACCGTGAATATATATATATTTCCAGCCATGGAGTACTTTACCGACACATCGCAGCAGCGTAAAGTTTACTTCTATTCGGGCTCGAGATTAGATTCCCTGGACATGATGGTGGTCGAACCGCGGTTAATGATTCTCCACTACAAGGGCCGAATGGACAACTGCTGGTACAAGGAATTCCACTTTACTGAATCCGGAAACAAACTAAGAGTAATCATATCAACTAATATAAAAGTGTATCTAGAAAATATTGTGATCAATTCTTTCAGAAAGTCATTGAAAAATTCAACAAGGGCAATGCCGATGATCTTGGAGCCACCGATATAGCCACGCGCATGTTTCTCTTTCAACAAAATAAAATTGTGCTCAAGTTCCATTATACCTTTGGAGCCCTTACCGCCACCACGGTGGAATTTACAAAGCCACCGAGGCCGGATTATGGCCAGGAGCTGGTTTATGACGAGAAACTCACCAAGATATACAAGGTAAAGAAATTATTTTAGACATTTTCACACCTGTTCTTAAGCCTAAATCTCCCTTTAGGCCAATCCCCTGGATCCCACTCGCAGTAATCTCGAGCTCTACCGACTCTTACGCGATCAACTCAAGTACGAGGATGGACTGGGAAAGAGCTTTATAAAAATCTTTGAGGACATCAATAATATCTTCGATGTGCGTAGGTCTGAAAGGGCTGAGCCCAAGTTGAAGTTCAGCATCTTCGATCCATTGCGAAATGGGGCAGCCAGAGCCATCAGGATGAAACAGGTGGGAAGTTCATCCATAAAATTATATAGAAAACAGAATAAATCATATATATTTCCAGTTTGAAGAGGAGGAAGAACTCAAGAGAGAAATTGCTAGTAAGCCCGCCGATTTCTTGGCTCCCTACCTGGTGCCCTACCAGGACGAGCTGACGCCCGAGCAATCCCTGTACGCCTACAACGCCTGTCTGAATGACCTGAAGACGCGGTTTGTCAGCTTGCTGAATAACCTGCAGCGTCACTACGAAGACGTAAGTGAGAAGCTCTATGGAAGCCCCATTGAAACTCACTTTTACACTTATTTAACAGCTCACCTCGGAGTCAAAGTCGCTCAATCGGTTCCTCAACAAATTCGAGAATCAATTCAGCAACTATGACTACAAGCGCCTGGTGCAACAATCAAAGGACCTGGAACTCAACAAAAGAATGGTTCAACAGCGCCTGACTCTGACCCACGAGGAGTCGCAAAAGAAGTATGAAGTCGTCAAGAATTCGTTGCTCAAGGACCCGCGACTCAATCTTAAAAAGGAGGAGCAGGCCACTGAGGGATAGAATTAATATATTTAAAAATAAAATATAGTTTGGCTTTAGAAATAAAATTGAACAAAGTTAGTTTAAGAAGCTGGAAAATAATTAATTAGAAAGTATGCCTAGTCTTTAATTTAAATTATATTTATTTTTAAATAAAAGCTAGTGATTTATTTTCAACATTATTATTAGATATTAAAATAAATATAATAAGCATTTAATACGAGTTTATTCTCCGTTTTCAATCATAAATTCATATATCTCCTTCACCTTTAGATGCCTATCTACATTACTTAAGGAAATAAGTACATTTTTGTGGTGACAAACCACTAAATCAATTATCCCATTAATCGTCCTGGTGCTCTAAGTACAGCCATTCAAATGGCATCCACTGATTAAATCAAAATCAAAATCAAAGCCTGGCCTTTAAGATGCAGATACCGACTGAGAGTTTCTTCCTCCGGCGCTTGAGTGGATTCTAAAATGCGGATGTCGATTTCATGGCCTAGAATCATTGCCGCCGCGCGAACAAACGTCGCTAAGGGCGGTTGGTTAGGGGTTGGGGACGGGATTGAAGTTCCGAGAGGTTCGGGGTTACGGCGAGGAAAATTCGTTTCCAAAAAGTGACCGTTTGAAAATTGGACAAAGTGGCTGATGCTGCTCCTGCTGATGCTGCTGCCGTGTTCGAACCGGACCCGCGCCCAAGGCACACAAGCCGCATAGCCGTAGAGCCACACATAGCCCATACACACACACCGAACCCACATCCGCACCGCACACTCATTGATTTACAGAGAGAAAAATCAAGTAACACCAAAAGATCAGCCATCAATTTGGTTTATCAAACCTTACTACAACTTGAAACTATTAAGATATATTTATCTCTTAATTGAAATACCTTCTAACAGATTATATACATTAATATTTGGCATACAATAAAATACTACCTATATTTGTATCTCAGTGTTTTAACACACACGAATGTCTGAGCTGGGCGGCTGTCCATTTAGCGCGATACTCACACCACCGAAAGGCGCGCTCACACAATCGTTCAGGACCCACGCACACACACAAACAGCGAACTTATATGATGTCCGTGACCCCCTTCCCTTCCCTTCGTACATTGCCACCCCCAAAAACACCACCCACTTCACCCCCACCCCGCCATTGGGCCGGCGAAATTGGGTTCGTCCCTTGAAAGAATCGTCCTAAGATGAAAGTGCTGTCCCTTGTCCGCCTACCGTACGTTAGCTTCGCTGAAAATTTGCTCGTGGCATGAACACATGTGGCGTAATTTCGTCGCAGATTTTTGTTCGCTAACTGGACAAGGAGATTTCGTACACTCAGCGAATATCAGGGGTGAGAACTTGTCATTTTGTTTAGTGGGTTTTTATTGCTTAAGAAAGAAAGAGAGAAGTTTGAAGGGAGCTAAAAGCTTTTTGTTACTTAAAAAAGAATTGTAATTGTAATAATAATTATCGAAACTGGAAAAATATTTTAAAATATTTTAAGGAACTCTTTCTCAATACCTGCTTTCACTTAGGTATCTCTAGAACAAATACTGAAATAAACAACTAGAATACTTAACATTTGTTGTTCACCTAATTATGTCATAATTATGACACTAGATTATATCAAGATTCGTGTGAAACCTCTTAATTTTAATCTTCCAAGTGATACAAGAGCTCATTTTTTTTTAAATCCCAAATAAACTATCTCAAACTTTCTATCCCTAAATACATTTATAAGGCACAATTTCCAAATGAATTCCAAATCCATGCAAATTTTTCACCGTATCCCTTTTTGGACTTCCGAGTCGCGGGACCCTGTAATAGCGGCTAGTCAATGTTGTGCGCCAAGGCGTGGGCCGTGGGTCGTGGGTCGTCGGTCGACGGTCGTGGGCCGTGTCGTCGTCCCCCGCGGTGGTGGGACTTGCTCAGGAGCTCCCCGCTCCTCCCCCAGGACATCGCATCCTCGCCTCGCCTCGGACTTGGCCGGCAGTGACCGGCTGGGCATAAGTACAGTTGTGTAAATACACTAGCGGCCAACGCCGCGGCCCAAGAATTTGTATTTTATCAGCATCATTCACATCGCGTAGTCAAGGACTCCCAATATTTACGCGAAGTATACACACATGCAGGCTAGCGTGTGTGTGTGTGTGTGTGTGTGTGTGTGTGTTCGGCGAGCGTGTGAGTGTGTAAGTGGGTTCTTGCCGAAGCAAACAGGACATGCGACAGCGGTGGGGGATTCGCGAGGGTTTTGCACACGGGCTGCTGTAGACTTTGGCCGCGTGTGTGAGTTTTTACGTGCACACAAAATAAAAATGGGAGTAATTTTAGACATTTTTTACATACTTTTAGCGGGGGTATTGTTTATGGATAAAATTATTATGAAATTAAATACGTTTAGGGGGTAAAATTATCATAAGTTAAGCATTTCATTGAATTAGTAAGAAAGAAGGAAAGCACACTAAGATTATTATAAGACTTTCGAATGGTTTATAAAAATGTAAAAAAGGACATATATTTAGGTGTGAAGTTTTCATGAATTAAAGGTGTTTCTTTTAAAATTAGAATTACCTAAGTTGCTGGGTCACACTGTGTCAAAGCTATGACATAAGATTATATTATAATTCTTACACGACTTTTTAATTTAAATCTATCAGAAATGGTTTGGTCTCTAAAAGGAAGCCAGTTTTCTCTCCATTTATATGGAAAATGTTTTATAGGGTTTATTTTCTTAATCCTTGAATATCCTGAATACCTGCCTATAAACTGGTCACACTTTAAATATTAAACATGAAAAATCATCCGCTCTTTTTTCCATGTGTTCATATGTGTGCGAGGACACACGTTTGCCGGAGGGGTGGGCGCTTTGGGGTGCGATCCTTTCATTTTATTCCTAAATGTCCTTCCTTCAATATTTCAAACGTGCTTCGTGACGCGTCCGTTTTGCAAAGGCCCGGCGACTTGCAAGTGGGCCTTCTGCTCCTGCTCCTGCTCCTGCCCCGATGCTGATGCCGCCGCTGCCTTTGGGTTTGCCTTTGCTTTTGTCGCGCTCCGTTCTTCAGCTTGTTGTTATTGTTCGCCGCTGACATGTTGCTGCTGCGCCGCGGTGAATTGAGCGGGGAGTGGGTGGAATGGGATGCTTCTGGGATGGACTGGCCGGGCCTGGCCTGGATCATGGGTGAATGGGTGGACGATTGGACGAGTGGGAGTGGGAGAGGAAGGTCCTGCGGACACGCAGACCGTCGTCGTCGTCGTCGGCGCTGGCGCTGGCGTCGGGGGGGTAGAAAACTTTTATCTCGGCGCATTTATTTTTCTATTCCACTTATAATATATGCCAGAAACAGGATACACACCCACATGGGCATATATTGGATATTTATTTTGTATTCGAACGCCCGGCGACGGACAGCGAACGTGTCAGCATCAGCATCAGGAGTAGAATCGGCGGCCTCGCCGGGTCGCCGGACGGTTAAGTGGGGTAGCCCGTTATGGGACTGGACTCGCAAGGGGGAAGTACTGAGAAGTATATGGGGTCCGGGGTCCTTGTGAGTACGGTATGTGTGTGTTTGGGCCTTCGCCCGGACGGCGGACAAAGCGACGGACGCTGAAAAATGGCGTGAATTCACTTGGGTGATTTGCGCGACGTCCTGCACGATACACACATTCGAGGATGATGGAAAAAATGTTCCTTCACCTTTTCATTTTCTCCGCTTAGAAGTTCGTCTTGGCGAATACAAAAAAAGAGGAAAAAAAAAAGCGGCAGAAAAACCTATTCTTGGGGAGGGGAGAACGGCCTGTGACCACATGGCAAAGTTTCCTTTCAGGCCTGGCCTTACATATATGTTTGCGACATTCTTTATCTTTAAATATATAGTACATACATTTCAAATTATTTAATTAGCTTACTGTGAAGTCAAATGTAAGAAGAAGGTGATTTTCACCTGAAAAATAAGATAAGAAAAATTGATCTGGACTTTAAGGTGACGCTTTGGTACAATGTCGTGGCGTTATTTATAAAGAACTTAGAATGAAGTAGTTAGCAAGTACATATATATTTTATAACCATTAAAACCATTAAAGTATATATCTAAGTTAAATTTGAAATCAATTCCGATGAGGCTCAATTTTTGTGAACTATATTAAGCAGGTTGGACTTTGATGTAACTAAACCGGTCATATCATATATTTTTCTTAAGATTATAAGTAAATAATTACTAGAAGCTATCTTTTTTAGGGTATTATAATTTTAGTCATAAGCCTGCAAGAAAGTGAAGGAGTCATTTTTACCCTATAAACCATGATCCCTATGATCAGCATTAACAGCCGAGTCGATTCAGCCATATTTGGATGAAAACAAATTTTACTCAATTTTTTTCAAAATGTTATAAGGGGTCATTTAAATGTCAAAATTTTAGAAAAATTTTATTTTTATTTGAATTTCAAGTTAAGTCTGAAAATTTGTTAATTTAATAAAAACTAAAACAGTAAAGCTTTCCGTTTTAAAATAATTGATTATTGGCTTAGCTATGATCGTTTTTTACTTCGTTCCAATTATAAATTTTAAGGGTTTGTATTATCTTTGGCTTTCTAAAGTTAGCTTCTCTTCTTGATCATAGTTAGATATATTTTTTATATTCATTTTATATGTATATATACATTTTGTATGGTTATATATAAATTTTAATGTTTTCTTAGTTAGTTTTGGATTAATATCTGGCATAATAGTTGAGACTAAATTAATGTAGATTAAATCAAGATGACTAAACTCAGAACTCTTATATAATTACAGCTTATTTTAATAACATCTTCCAGCTAATAAAGAATTTATTTCCGAAGCGAACATACAGTAATAACTTTATGAACTGGCTTAACGTTACTTGTGAGAAATTCATATCCCTGCTTGACTTAATGGTACCAGATTTTATACGAACCTCACACGCGGCAGTAACAGTTACAGTCGGTGGCGGTCAGTAAGCATCCTTATGATCCTTGGGAAGGCCATGATGAACCGCTGAAAAGCGGAGCATACACCTGCCGCTGGTGCTGATTGTTATGGCCTCGGCCATTTCCATCAAGTGCTAATATACCGACGTGCCCGTCGACGCCTCTTCCGCGTTCAGAGCCCAGTTTATGACTCTAATTGCCCAAGACTCGGCAGAAGTTGATACTGGTAACTGCTTATCTGTGCCCAGTTGATATGTTGATGACGTGTTTACTGCAGCATAAAGTCCCTTTTACGACCCATTTTATTTATATCCAAGCTCCGCTCCGCACTGCTCGTGAGCCTGTCCTGGCGCCAATAAATTTTTATTAGCCATGATGTGGCTGCTCTTGTTCCCTAAGACGGCGAGCAAACTGATTCCGATGTTTTATTGCCCATATTGTGGCCATTCGCATGTAATTCGCGTTTTATTCCCCACACGGTGGGCGTGTGAGGAAATTAGTTTTCAATTAGGTTTCGCTTATTTGCTCAAGATAATCGTTGTGACCAGGATTTTTGAGTTTGCTAGTACTTTAAGTTAATATATATGGGATATGGGGGAGTGAGTATATTTAAACCTGTCTTTTAAGTTATTATATTTATATTATTTTTAATAAAATTAATAACCTTATTAATGGCTTAACCACTTCCCTCACAGAGAGTGACGGTAAACCTTTATATGCTCTTGAAAGGTATCTGCATGTATCATAAATAATGTTAAAGGACTTATTTAGTGCTTTCAAATTGTTTTTAACTCGTTACCTTCATTTATTCACCCAATATTAACTCAGAAATCATATGAGTTAAAAGTAATAGGTCCCTCCGCGTATATTATTTTAAAATGCATTAGATCATGCCTATACTTTTATATTCATACTAAATATATAACTCATAAAGTATTAAAATAGTAAATAATTCATACGAAATTTCTAAATTGAAATGTATATTTATTGTTAAATATTTTTATCATTGTTGTGTAACAGTAAATTTTATACATATCTTCTTCATTTCCTTCCTCTCCTTAAAGAAAACAGATTATGTAAATTATAAACAAGTTTATTCATCTTTATTTTTGATTTAAATACATCACTTGAACTGTTAGCTAACCGATTAAATGAATTTGCAATTATTTACTCAAAGTAAACAAGACTATAACTTTTGCAATAACTTTCCCTTGATGCCTATGTACTGGGCTAATGATAATGAGCCAGTGAGTACGCTCTAATTGAGGGATTAGTTAGCCTGATTATCGGGTTCATTAAACTTTCACCAGACAATGCGATGCGGCTATAATATACAGAGTGGGCCCAGCTCGAAGGCGCCAGTACATAATGTACTACATTATGGCATTGCTGGGCAAGGCCATGTATTGGGCAGGTGCACTCCGCTCACACTCAGGTGCGAGTGAGTTGCATTGACATTGACTTTCATCTCATTATAATGGCAAATGTTTATTTATGATTGTACTTGCCGACACATACCACACACACTCATGGGTGTTGCCATGCCTGTGTGTTAATGGAGCAAATTCCAGCCAAAGTGCCACAAGCATTGGGTTAAACAACTTGTTTTCCTAATTTAATGATAATGAGCTATTTATGGCTGGATACATGCCATCGGTTGTGTGTGAGCCCATCTACTTATGAGCCTGTGAGCGAAAGTGTTCTGGCCCCAGCTCGAGTGTGTGTCCGATGTGATGGGTGTGACTGTGAGTGTGTCTGAGGTGTGTGTGCCATTCTGATTATGAATGTAATGCAAATGCACATTGCATTATTTATTATAAAGGTCGTACATCAATTAGAAGAACTGTTCAAAATTGTTTGTAAGCATTTAATTAGGATAGTTACTTGAGGTGGCTTAAGCGGGTGACCTTTCTATATTTCTCTCGGTTCACACCTCTGACAACTTAATTGATTGTTGTAAGTCCTCAGCCAGGAAGGCCAGTAATTATTGTAATTTTAATTGCTCAGGAAACGGGGGTTTCCACAACCATTTAAGTACTGGTTGGAATATGTTTGATATTGAAAAGGATGTGCAGATTTTTTATTTGTGTTGAGTTGTGAACTAGAAATCAAGTGTAATTTGTATTTTTAAAAGTAATTAATAGTGCAACTTTACAATTTTATTGTATTTGTAAACACTTACCTGCAATTTTTGTCCCATTTCCAGGCGTACTTCTTCCCAAAAATAGCTATATTTCACTGTAAAAATCAAAAGAAATATCGATTTTACATTTCCAAATAAATATGCATATGATATAATAAGTTCCTTAATTGGAGAATATTTAATTCGTCCCTCCAAAAATTTACAAAAATTTTAATTTTAATTAAGCTTGATTTCGGAATGTAGTTTATTGAATTTCAAATAAAATATGTAGTTGCGATTTGAGTACAAAAATTGTTTGTTTATTTTATAAGGAATTCGGAACAGCTAAAAGACTAAAACCAAGGTTAATAATGGTTTGTTTACCAAAATAATGAAAAAAATAATTAAAGCTCATGTAACTCAATAATTAGGCATTCATATCGATACCCTTGAGCAATATATACCAACAAGTAAATTAAAACACCGAAATGCAATTAAGATAAACAATCCAAAATAATATTTTATGCCCGAGATAAGCTATGTATATTTGCCTAAAAAATATTCCTATGTCTGCGGCAACGGTATAAATTATTTATCCCCAGAATTATCGGTGGCGCATATCTCAACGAAAAAGGCGATATGCCAATTGGCAAAAACAAACACACGCATCTGTGCGTGTACACTCGTCCTTATTCGAGCCCGAGTATTTATGTCTTCGTGGCGAGCAGTACAATATACGCAGCGAGCAATGCATTTATGCAAATTCAGCACACACACAACACACACTCGCACACTCGCTACACACACACACGCACATGTAATTGCAGGCACGCGCAATTTCTTCAACTTAGGCGTATTCTCGGTATATGGCAAATGAAAGTTATATACTCGTTTAATATGCATATTCCCGAGGAGGAAGCGAGGATGCTGGCAAGGATGCACGGATGCAAGGAAAGCAAACGGGGCGAGGCCTCCTGCGCTAGTGTGCGTCTCGTTCTAATTCTAATGTCCAGCGTTTGGAAGTCTTCAGGATGCGAGCACACGGACACACACGAACGCACGAACACACGCACCTTGCCACAGCGCCCAGGCGGGAGCAGTCGATACATAGTCCTGCTGGCCTGCAGTCTGTATGTCAGAGAGTCCTGGCATGGTCGTCAGATGGCTAGGATGCAGTCTTGATACATGAGCAGCCTGGCCATCCAGTCGGGCATCCGTTCAGGCGCAAAATCTGATGTGGCTGCTCCTACGTTGTCCTTATTGCAGCAGCTCCATGCCACTCTACTCCACGCCACTTGGCCCCACTCTCTGCATATCCTTTCGTATGCTTTCCTTGCCTTGCCTTGCCTTGCCGGCCAGCAGCTCAGCTCAGCTCGAAACTTTCCTGCCCAGGAAGAAGTTAGCACGTATATGGCTGTGGATGTGGATGTGGCTGCCGATGTGGATGTGTACATGCGAGCACACGGCGGTCGGCATATATACATATATATCATATCGGGTAGGTGTGCTTTGCATCATTGGCCGTCCACCTCCACGGATGACCAGCAGTAACCGAAATGTACGATAAGATTTGGCACAGTGGTTAAAAGAGAACGGTCTTCAAGGAGGGTTTTTAAGGAAGTTTCTTCTACCAAACAGATCTCAAGGAGTTGTTAATTTTGGATTTATATAAATAGGAGTTAAAAATATGGAAATTTTCAATAGGAAATTTGTTTATTTTAAATGTAATATATATATTATAGATTCCAAATAAGTTTTTTGTTAGATTAGTTTTTTGATTTTTATTTTAAAATACTCATGTTAACTTTATTTTGTATGTAAGTTATATTTTCGGTTTCCTGCATTTGTATTAAACAATTTCGAGAAAAGAATAAATTCAGTTAAAAATATATAAACTCCTTAAATTGGTTTAAATGAAAAATAAAATGAAACAAATAAACTTCACTCCCTACTTTGTAGTGTTTTTATATTGCATAAACATGCAGTATTAAAAACTTGTCAAAAGTTTAATTATTTTTTGACCCAGTTATTTTGATTGACTCTAAAATTATTAACTTAAAAATGGTGTCCAACATATGTCAATTTAATTCAAAAATATAAAATAAAATGCCACTTGGTCAGACTTAAGTCTTGGCTTGATTAAATTTCCTTAGTTTTCTATAATTTCTAGCTTTTGTTTTTGGCCAAAAAACAAATGTGTATAGTTTCGTGTTTAAAATGTGCAATATACATGGGTCCATAGGTTGGTAATTTTATTATCTATTCTCGAGCGGACTTCTAGCACTGCGCTCCTTGGGCGAGTGTATATACCAAACAAATGTATATGTAAATGCCAGCTCCCGAGACCGAGGACCGAGACTCAAGTGGCCGAATGGGAAGTGGGACCGTGGGTGTCCGGTGGAGAATCGAGGGCTGCACAAGGTTGAGGCGGTGGCCCTCACTCTCACGCCCTTTTCTACGGCAACGGCAACGGTCTTGGTCAATTGCGACGTCGGCGGCATTCGTGAAATAGCCAACTTTCGTACATACTGCGATGGAGCCGTTGCCGTAGCTGGATTTTTGCTCCGCCGTCTCCGTCTTTCGTTTCTAGCTCTTTCGCTCTGCAGATGCACATGTGTGTTTGTGTATTAATTTACCCTCCCACAGCCCACTGCCCACAAGTCCACCCTTCTGAGACCGGGCTATATGCAAGCAAGCAAGCAAGCTGGCCAGGCCGGGCAAGAGCAACTTGAAAAGTCGAATTTTCGCCATCTCGTTCCGACGTCTCGCGCAGCCACTACCTCAGCCAGCCAGAGTTTGCTGCTTCCACTTGGACTTCGCATCAGCATCAGCATCCTCCTCAGCCTCAACATCTGCCTCCACTCCCGATTCCCGTGCTGGCCATGGCAATGCGATGCTATGCGAGGCGATGCGAGGCGAGGCGAGGCGATGACGATGGCGACGCAGCAAAACGTGACCTAGCCCGGTTAGAGCGTACCCCATATAGAGTCCATCGCCAGTGGACCAGAGAAAATCTCCACCCCCAAAAAGGCCCATCCTTGCGGCAACCCTTCCTGCCACTTGTCCCCCCCTCCTCCCCCTTCCTCCAATCCCCCGTACAAGCAGCAGAAGCAGCAGCAGCAGCACTGGACCACCGGACACGGAGCCATCATCCTCATCAGCTTTAGCCGCCGATGTAGCAAGCAATCGCAAGCCGTATGCAAACAATATTTTACATAGCTACTGTCTGGAGGTTCTTGCTGCCCGACTTCGTTGGCCTTCCTTCGGGCCGAGGCCTTCTTGCTCCTTACTCCTTGCAGCCCGCTCGATGTCCGAGCAATCGCACTCACACACGCGCACACGGCTGCACATCGAGAAATAATCGTAGTACTTTTAAGGATTTTTGAGAGTTATTATTTTAATTTTTATTTAGGATGTTGATTATAAATAATTGAAGATGGATTGTCTTGGAACTATTTATTGTTAGTGGCATGTCTTGCAGTAGGATAAGTTCCAGTAATTGAAGTTTCATTAAGAAAAGACTGCGTAGGTTTTAAAGTCTATATTTGAATATTGTTAGATAGGACATAGGATAGAAGACATTCTAAAGTCATATTCTCCTCGTTGTAGCTTGCAGATAGTGTGCTTCTATCTTGTAATGTTCTCTATTGAGTATATGTAACGAATTCTCAAGGTATAATTAGAAGTATATATAAATATCTATAAAAGAAAATAATTATCGAATTTTTTAAAAGGATTTTGTTAGTTGATGCTACCACCATCATCACCATAGTCATATTTAGCATTAAAAAGGGATTATAATATTGAAAATAAATTACGATACATTTATATATACTTAGACAGTATACATTATATAAAATAGATACACAAACTTTAACAACTAAATATGTTTTCCAAATTTAAGTAAGTCTCAAGACATTTTCCCAAGTGTAGCTGGGATACGGTGGATATGGATGCTGAGGGCCACGGAGTGCTACGTATGCTGGGATGTTTGTGTTTGTGTAAATGTCCGCATCTAAATTCGCATATACAGCAGCGGTCAACTATGGAAATTATCGATCGACTTGTTTTTGGTGTCAGGTGGTCGGGCGATGGATGCGGTGGCAGCAAGGAAAGGCAGCACAAGGCAACGCAAGGCAAGGCAAGGCAGCATGATGGACACGCGGCTGCCCAGGAGTTTGGGCGACGTCGGATGGCGATGCCGGGGTCCTGGGTGCCAACGAACTGGATTTCGGGGGCGGCCGATATGCCAAGGCGCGTAGATTGAGATGGCCGAGGAGCTGGAGCGGAGAAGAGAGCGGTGGGCTGATGCTGGAAGGAGCTTGTCACACTCGGGGCCCGGTTGCCCAGAAGTTGCCTGCGAATTACCACTGCTTGTTCATCGTCGTCGTTGGCGTCGTGGTAGAAGTCCTTTCGTCCTGCTTGGCCCTCGCTCGCCCCTTCCGACCCCTTTCTAGAGCTGCTTGTGTGCAACGGACACTGGGCCTGGGCCTCCACGACAACGGACAACGACAACGGCTATGGCGATGACCAAAGGAATGGGTGAATGCTCTGCATTTGCGAAGCATTCAGCGGAAATATTCATCCTAGCTCGTCTTTTCAGCCAAGGACTCCCCAGTCCCCAGTCCCCAGTCCACAGTCCCCGCCCCGCACAGCCAGGCAGAGGCAGGCAGGCACACATCAAAAGGTTGTTGGTTGGGCTGCCATGTCCTTTTGGACCGAACGGCCGCGGCGAACTCGAATGGCTGGAATTCGGAGGGACGGCGGCGCGGGGGAATCGAAAGGAAGGAGGCCAGAAATTGCTTATGCGACATCCACAACCACGTCCACATCCACGTCCTTAGCTTAGCCGCTCCTGCTCATGCTCCTGCTCCTGCTCCTGCTCCTGCCATCCTCATCGCCTGCAGTATTAGTTATGGCAGACCGGCCAACGCAAAGACGGGGCTCGCTGGACGCATTGGCCGAAGCCGAAGTTGGAGTTGGAGCCAGAGTCCCTTGAGCCAAGTCCGAGACCAGAGACCAGAGACCGGAGACCAGAGACCCGAGAACTGAGAACTGAGTACTGAGAACTGAAATATGTATTCGAAAGTTTGTGTATGTGTTTATTTAAATGGGGTTTGGGTTAGAGAGTGGACCCGGAATTGGGGGGATTAGCAAATGTTCGTTAGCCCGGCTGCGGTGCTGAGCCCGGGCCCAGATAGTCGCTTTTTCCGACAACTTGATCTGGACATGTTCTCAAGTTTGAAAAAACACAACCGCGCTGGAATCTGGCCTCTGCTGCTCCGTCGGACTTTCGAAGGTGGCATTTCCCAGGGCCTGCGAATCAGCGAACCATTAACCCTACCGTCAGATGCTGATGGTTCTCCATCCATTTTCTATTTTTCATTTCATTTTTACTCCTTTTTAGCGAGCAGGACGCGAACTCCTTTGCGCCCTCGCTTTTTATTGAATTGCGCTTTGCGTTTAGCTACCTGTACACCTGTACCAGTACCTGTACTACCTGTATATTTGTGTATTTGCAGGAGGATATCAAACGATTTACTAATCCAAGTGCAGGTGGCACCAACTCAAGGTCCGCTGAGCACAGAATTAAATTTAAGACTCCGAAGGGAAATGAAATTATTCACGCTTTTTCACAATACCAGAATGTAGGAGTTAAGGATATCAAGAACTTACATAAACAGAAACTAACTTAACCACTATTATTCCAAAAAACCTACTTTATATATTACGAATTTAAAAGTGGTTTTCACTTCGTTACATCTCCATCTCCCATTGCAAAAATATATAAAAACAATCCCGGATCTGGGACACTTTAAAAACTGACCTCTTTCTGGCACAAATTGTTTGTTTTATTTGAATGGCATAAGTGTGCATAAGCGATATCCTTCGGGAGGAGGATAGGTCGGGGAGTCGGTTATCAGTCGGTCAAAGGGTACGTTTTTAAAGCCAAAAGCAACAGATATCTGTTTCTGTATTCACCCATTCAAATTTTTATTCATGAACTTTTATTATTTCTGCTCGCTCATGAGCTGGCTCCTGCCGGGGAATCCCCGTCGGATGGAGGGACGGGCAAGGACTATGGCCATGGTGCTAAAGCTTTTTTATGTTTGTGTTTGTATTTTTTTTTCTCTCCATTTCGTTTCGTTTCTCTACTGCTTCTTCCTATGTCAACGGTGCAAGTGCTGATGCGGTCCTTTTTATTTTGTGCCCCACTCAAAGTTACAACTTAACTGTTATTTTATTACAACATTTAATAAAAATCAACAAGTGCATGAGACGGCGAGAAAGGAGTTGGAGTTGTTGCTAGAGCTGGAGCAGGAGCAGGAGTCCGAGCAGTAGCTGTATCCTGAAGGTCCTGGAGCTTCTCTTGCCCGCTCCTCCTTGCCCAGTGCGATGCTATGCCCTGCACTCGCCTCGCCGAACAAATGGAGCGTGATTTTGTGGCTCCATGAGGTTTATATTAAGTGTCGGTATTAAAATAAAAATGCTTGTTATTTGTCTTAGCCTTTTTATTTAGTTGGAGTTGCCTCCGCCTCTGCCCCGGCCTCTGTCCCAGTCGTTGTTTCTTTTTTTTATGGCTCTTCCTGAAGGATAGCCCTCGCTGGCGTAAGCATATATAGATACATCAGCTGCGCGGAGCGTGAAGGAGTCCCAGGTCTGGACACACGGGAGCGCCGGCGGCAAATCAAGCGTGGGCTAATTACCCTACGGCCTCAGGAAGCGACAGAGTATCGGGTTTCGATTAAAGCCAGCATGTCTCTAAATTGTGTGCTTAATTTGGCGCCGCTGACCGTAACGGTACCTCCTGGCTGCCTGAATCCACGGGCACCGTCTACATTGTCCCGAGATGTCCTTCGGTAGTATTTAATTACGAGACGGGGAGCCACCGCCGCTGGTGCGCGACTCAAGATTGCCCGAAATTAGTGGCAAAAATCCCCAGGAACAATTCATAAAACGAACTAAACCTGGCCAAAAAAAAAAAGGTAACGGAAACTTAGGAGAATTTACGGGAAGCGAGGGAAGGAAATATATATACATAGAAAGGTAAAAAAGGTAATAAAAGTCGGGAATTTAAGTATATTTAGAAAAAGGTAAACTATTTGAATATTTCATTAATAGATAAGTATATATTATTTGTAAATAAATTTGACTTGGTTGTTAAAATGTTGTGACCTTTAATTTTTTATTCACTTGATGTAATTTAATTTTGCTTAATAATTTCAACCTTAGGTTTTTTAAAGCTTATTGTTATTCCTAAAGGCCACAATATTATTGTATTTTAATATTATTTTACCAGTTTTCTTTTCAGTCTTCGACTGAATATAATTGACGCGAAAATGTTATACTATTTGTAAATGTAATCAAAAGTCATTTAGATAGATATATACTTTTTGGCCAATAAATATTTGTACTTAATAAGTATATATAAGTAAATAAAATTAATTAATTATCAATGGAAACCCAATAATTCATTTTGAATACAGAAAACTCAAAAACAAACACGTTTTCTGTAAATTTTTCTTTAAAAAATCATAAATAATGGTATAACATTAAATCATTTTTAATTAGCATAAACGTCTTGTGATTAGTAAACCTTCAAAGGCGAATAAGGACAGATAAAAATATATAATGCGCATCCCAGTAACGTATAAATAAATAAAAAACCTTTTCAAATAGTAAATTAAGAAATAAATAATTTCTATATTTACTTAGGAATGATTTTTAAAATCTTTAAAAAAGAAAAGCTTATATTTAAAAGTAAAATGCTATGTAAGCCCTTGAACCTTTCACAGAAACTATCACTATATAATCACTATAGTGACTCACTGGCATTCATAAAAAATCTGATGGAGGAACAGGAGCAAAGGTATTAAAGGTAACACGACCTCACAAAGCAGTGACAGGATAATTACATTAGGAAAGCAACTTCGAGGCTGAGATAAGTTAGCCATTGCATCGAGGCCAGTGATAAGAAGGACCAGCAGGACATAGGCCCGAATAACGACGAAACCTATCTGATTACATTGATGAGCTGCAGAGGAGAGAATCGAAGCCCCTTCAGGTAATTGCATTATCCCAAGTCCAATATAAAGACTGTCCGAGCATTCCCACTCCTTGACTTTCACTATTTTCTTTCAGGGACTTTCACTAGTTTCTTTTTGGGGGGAGGGGGCAAAATGGCCTTGGAAAAGTTTCTTTCGCCAAAGTTGAGCACAGGAATTCGCATTAAATAAAGCAAAGGCATAACAAATTTTCTCCTTAAGTAGTCTGACACTGACCTACCCTAATGTCTCTCATGTTTGGCCAGGCAGCAGTGGAATAAAAACTCCGAATGTGCCCCAGTATCCTTGCACACAATCAAATATACACATGGATTTCATCACATGCCCATAAGTATGTGTTTGGCCAAAAGGAGAGAAAAAAAAATAAAATAAAGCATTACATACCCACAGACTCATGTGCAAAGAGTTGGACCGAACGCATAGCATAACATATATCTCTATCTCGGAACCGAACGAACGGCATCCGCCTGGGTGAAGGGCACGCGGGCTCAATGGCACAACTGTCTGCTAAGATCCTCCAAGTTGGCAAATATTACGGCCGTAAACGTGCATGCATTAATGGGGATTCTGTATCAAATAATCGGAAAAAATCCCACTAAGTATGCAAACCCATCATCGGTGTGTGTATAAGTGTGTATCTGTATCTGTGTCTGTGAGGGAAGCAACAGATATAGATATATGCTATGTAGGAGGTCCCTTTTTTCCAAGGACTCGGGTTGGGCTTAGGGTTTGGGCAGAACGTTTAGAACTGTGTTTGGAACTTCTGAATTGAATATAAAAACAAATATAAAAGTTTGATGCCCTGCTCCAGACACACACACACACACACATACACACACTCATGCCGGCCGGCAGGACACATACATATGTACATGTTCGACCGGCATTGAGTCACCTAAATGGATATTGCCCGGCTTGGCTTCGTCTAGCCCAGATCCAGTGTCTGGCATTGAGCAGACTGGAGCAACTACCACTGGAGCAGGCACTGCTCCGCACCCGACGATGACATGGAATATATATTTTTATATAGACAACGTCTGCTCGCAAAAAAAAGTGCAAACAAACAAAACCGAAGAAGGAAGAAAAAATAAGGAGCACACACACACACACACACTGGAGAGCACGGGAGGAGTTGAAAAAAAATTGGTTTTATGATTCAAGGACATGAATCACATTATTTTTCCAGCAGAGCAGAGCAGCTTTCAGCTGGAGCTGGGAGCTGGGAGCTAGTGCTCGGAACTGGGACCTCTTGGAGCACACATAGACAGTGGGAGTAGGTTACAGAAAGGTGGTGCCACGGTCCTCCTGGTCCTCTCCTGGTCTTGTCCCACTTCTTGGCCAGACGCAGACATCCTCCTGCGGTCGGATCGGCCACTGTTCTCTCTTTCGGCTCTTCGCTGTGAAAGCAATAATTTAAATCCAACATTTTTATTGCTGCACATGCACACACAAACAGTAAGCATATGTAGCTAGGTGGTGGGACTTCCCCCTCGCTCAAATGGGGCTTTTTATGTACTGTTAGTTGGCCATATGAGTGTATAAGTGTAAGCAAGAGCAAAAAAAATACTTTCGATTTCGTTCAATTGTACTTTGAACCCGACAAATAAAATAAAAAACATTGCGGAATTGGCAAAAGAGTGAAAACTTGAAAAGAAAACGCTTTCATTTTTACCCAATGCTTATAATTCTTTAGTACTTCGTTGTGTGTGCTGCTGTGTGTTGGTGTGTTTCGGTTTTTAAAGAAACTAAAGCTGGTTTCAGGACAGTAAATAAATTAGTTTGAGGCATAATTCACTTAGTAATCCTGAGGCGCTTTAAGTGATTCCTTTGACATGCAGGCCTTTGTGTCTAATTTTCGTTAAGACGTTTATTATTTGCATAAATTATCATACAGTACTTGAGGGTTTCTACCAACTCGTATTGTGTCTAGTTTGTTTTTGTTATTTTTAATGCAATTTGGATTGTTTGGAAGCTATAAAAGCGAGCTAGTTGTTTTTAAATAAATAAAATAAACCATTTTGCGATAAAAATAGTTAGCAAAGGCGAGCTTTCTCCTTTGAAATGTGCCTCATCGGAGAACTTAATGAGTCCTTATTTCTCTCATTTCTTAACCTTAAATAATATTTAAAAGATATATTTCGATAAGTAAAAAACTATCATTATTTAATCACAAAGCTATCTACTTAAACACCTTAATAACCGCTCGATTAATTTTTCCCAACAGGTCATTTTAGGCATTTAAGTCATTCAAGTCTGCAAATATGACTAAGAAAGCGTGCTAATTAAGCTTGACACAATAATTCAAGTGACTTATTACGTCTATATGATTTGGCCTTATGTACTTTGCATTTTAATTGCAAGGCCACTGAGCATTCGATTGACAATGAAATCAAACAACTCATTCATTTAAGCATTTACTCCTGCTATTTACTTGCCTGAGTGACCAAGTATTTACTATAATTCTGGCTTCCTGTAAGGACACGCGTGGTATAGTGTAGTATAGTAGAGCAATGTATATATAGCATAGTAGATACTCAGCGAATTGTGCTATGTGGCTAGACGTTATAATGTGCATTATAATTATGTACACATTTATGTCCCTATAATTGCATTTATGTACAGGGATCAAGGATGTGCGAGCCGGCGTCTGTGTCTTCGCATGTGTGTGACTGAGTGGAACAGGCCTGCTGGTTTTGGCTCATAAATAGTCAAGTAAACACCAACACACACTCGGACTCTGCAAATTAGGCCAGCACATTGCGTATTTAAATGATAATGAGCTGCATTCAGCTGCATTTATGCCGCTTCCCGCTCGCCGGCCCCGCCAGCGGGCCCCATAAGTAGGTACTTAGTTATAAATGGGCATGTGCGTGCCCCGATGCACATACGGGCGTAGTGTACATAGGGATTGGGGATGCCACCGCCCGGGCACATACGGAAGTACATACTTTGTCGTAAATAATCATAACCTTGAACCTCACCGAGGAGGATGTTACACATTCATGGCGTCAACGGCCCCCATTTCAAGGCCATTAAAACGATTCCAGACAGCTCTTTTTTTTGCAGAAAGTTTGATTTGGATTTCTGAAAAAATTGTGATTCTAAGGAAAAACAAATACTTTTATGAAATTAAAACTAAGTATTTAAGAAGCTATTTTCTTCCCAGAAAGATAGATTTGCTGCTAGTAAAAAAAAGTATTCCTAGAAATAAAAAAGAGTATTATAAGTTTAAGACTAACTGGTAAAGTTTTTCCACAAAATCAAATTAAAACAGATTGCTGAGCTATTAGCTGTTGCATTTTATTTAACAAAAAGTCCTTTTACGGGTAAAATTGCAATTCACAACCGTAAGAAAGCATGCAAATATTTCTTTAAAAGCCATTTTCTTTCCTTTAATGTTATATAAATTTATTTACACTTAACCTTTGATATATATTAAATATCTTGTATTCTTAGAAAAACAACAATAAGAACAAAAAATATGTAAATAAAGCCAAAACCATCTTCTTTAACATAAGTTGGCTTAATTGTCGGCTTACAAACTATTTTATTTCATTGTCACCGGTAAACCTGGTGCAACATGACGTATGCGCAATATTTAAGGTTCAATAAAACCAAAAATGATAATATAAAAGTTATTATAAAAGAGAGTTTTTAAATGTCTTAGTATTAGAGAACTTCTTTAATTTTTAAATTTAAAGTCGACTTTTAATAAGTTTCTTATGTAATTTATGATTTCTTTATAGAGGTAAATTATGTTGTCTCATTATTTTGTTAGTTACGTTCAAGCTCCGAAAATATAGTATCTAGTATAATAAAATCTTCTTTCAAGATTTTGTGCATTCTTAAATTAAAATCTTGTTATTAGACCAAAAATCTTAATATAAGGCCTTAAGTTATAGAATTACAAGATTTTAAGCTTCATTTAAAACCAAAACAACTTAGAAAAGAATAAAAAAATCTCAAAAGAAGACCAAAATATTCTTGCGCTACTTTCGTAACCAAATATCTTGAAAAATTACCAAAAGTCTTGAATTTTTTGATCAGTGTACACATTTAAATTCTCATCCAGTTTAAATCGTTTTACATTTAATTGTATTTGAAAAAATAAATGAAAGCCTACCCGCTTAGTTTAATAACCACAAATATAAACATTACCAAATCTGTATTCAATAAAAGTAATAGTTCTTATCTGTTTATTAATCCTTTTATGAACTTGTAATTACCCTTTAACAAATCAGTAGTGCAAGTTAGTAGTGAAAAATACATATAAAGGTTGGCAAATCGCCCATATACTTTATTATCTGCCTTATTGGGTGTCAAGATCGTAAATATATGTAAATACGCTCATCCTCCCCCAGTAAGAAGCGTCATAAAATTGAAACGACAGCTCTCGAGGTATTATGTACATTTTTTTTTTTGCTCTGTGAAGGGTCCGGTTCGACTTGCGATGATAAACTGACGGAAATGTTATTACCTTGTGACGTTTTAGGGCGACTTGTTCGACCTTCGAGAATCGATAAAAAGAAATCATAAAAAGCTAGAGTTTTGCTTGTTTTTTGTTTACTTTAATATCTGATTTTAGCTTAAAGTTATGCATTATGTTGTGTTTTTAGATTTCCCAAATTCCAAAGTCATTATTTCTCGTCTTTCTTATTCAATTATTTAATTTGATATACAATATCTTGGTCTATGTTTAATATCATTTCTGGAAGAAAAAAATGAAGAAATCTTTGGAAACTGAATGCAAACCCTGGCGAAATGAAGCTGGATAGCAGGAATAACGCATGCTGAAATTAATTGAGGACTCTGGCAACCACAAGGAAGATGCATTAGACTAATTACAAACGTATTACAGATGCAGACCTACAGGATGGATGGATGGATTGCTGCACTGCCTTGCAAGATGCAGGATGCGGCAGGCTTCAAGCAGGCGACGTACGTCTGCCTGAAATCTTAAATATACAGCAATCACAAAATATTAAAACTCGGCATAAGCTCGATACCAAAGTGTGTGTGTATATTTGCGGGAGACTGAGTGTGTGTGCGTGTGCAAATTAATGTCTAAGCAAAATTTTGATATTTTATACATGCCCGAAAGGCAGCGGACAGCATCTACTACTTACTTATATACAAGATTCCAAACTTTCGCAGAGCCAAACCCAAAAATACATATGTACATGTGCGAAGAACCCCCACACTTACTTATATTGTTCACAGGTCCGTACATACGAATACGTGCATATACACATTCTTAAATTTAAGCAATAGATGGCCGGACATGTGTATGCCAGTGTGTGTGTGTGTGTGTGTACGTGTGCGGGTGTGTTTGTATCCCAGTAAACGTCTAATTCTCTAAAATGTGAAATTTTACAATCGCCTAGCGTACATCTTTGCGTCCACTCACCACCACACACCCACCCACCCATCCGAGCAACCAAACCATCTAGCCATCCACTGACCCACCGACCATCTAACCGTCTAAGCACCCAGCCACCCAGCCGCCCACTTCGGCCGAAAGATACACAGAGAGAAAAATCGATGTTATATGGTTAATTATTAGAATTATTTAAAAGCAATAACTTAAAAACCTTTTAATTCCTTTATATTATATTTTTCACATAACATCGTATTAATTAAATGTAATAAACCATTTTTTGTATATTTTTAAGATTACAAGGAACCTTAAGGTCCTTTAGGATTATGAGAAAAAGTTCCTATCTACCATGATATATTCAATAATATACTGTTGACAAAGTTAATCCTTTGTTGATTTCAGATCTCACCCGAATGTTGAATTATTCTAAGTCCTTTAGAAAAAAATATATTTTTAAGAAGTTTAAAGTTATCAAAGTAGTATTAAATAATTTTAATAACGATTTTCAAAACAGTTTTTAATTATATATTCTGTATTTTAATACATCTTTTAATTATATATTCTGTCTTTTCATCTATTTTTATAAATAAATTATCCATACCTACTCAAAATCCCATTTAAAAAATCCTTTTATAATTTCCTTTTACAATTTACATATCATTTAGTTAAATTTCTTTACCGTGCAGCTCGAGAACCGTTGCCGTTGCTCCGACCAACCTCCATCTACACATCCTCCATTCCACTTCGCTCCACAACACTCCACGCCACGCCACGCCACTCCATCTCCATTCGAACCATCAAGTCGTCTATCCCAGCCGCGTGGCTTGACCACTCCTCCGCCTCGGCCTCCGCCTCCGCCGCCGCCTCAGCCTCCGCCTCGGCTTCAGCATCGGCCTCGGCCAGCCAGCAATCCTCTAACTTCGCCGCCATTCCTCCAGAGCCACCCACTCCGGTGGTCGTGGCAATTGCCCACGACGAGTCCGAGGTCCCCAAACGCGCCGGACTCCCACTCACGTATTTGCCGCCAACGTCCGCTTTTCCCGTCCATCCAAATCCACATATACATATACATACGTATACATATACTTTGCTCCCCTCCCCTCGCACACACACAGCCTCCCAGCGCCACCCCCACTTCCTACACACGCACACACACACACACACATTCACTCTTATCCTTTTCACATGTCGCAAGTCGTATGCAAACAACATTTTGCAGAAACAGTTCGTTCCTTGGTCTTCGTTTTATCTTCATGGCAGACCCTTACTTATTGTGGGGCCGGCTGACCAGCACCGTTGCCGTAGTCGTTGCTTTTGCCTTTGCCGTAGTCGTTGCCGTAGTTGCCACCCCGCCCACTGAACACCGGCCTCGTCCTTCTAATTCCCGCTCCGCCCTCCTCAGCCCCTGATAGCCTGATGTCCATGCTGGCCAGGACCGTTGACGTAGATGCTCTAAACAGGAGAGGTCAAAATAGTAGGCACTCTGACTAAAGTATTTTTATGGAATATAATAATAGGGATCTGAATAAAATGCATAATATAATATAATTTTTTAAATATTTAGTTATATCTAACATCTAGAAATCACTAACTCTTTTCTAGTCCGAATTTTTTAAGACTGAAACAAGCTAGACAAAGATCACTTCGGTATTCTAGCGCCACATTAGTTAATAAAAAATTACATTTAATGACTATATGGCTTGCTTACATATAATAATTCTTAATATTCCAACTAAATATCTAAAGAATTGCCTTACGATCAATTTAAATTAATTTAAAAAATTTTGTTAAGTATCGGTTATATTAACTATCAAATCAACGATAAGAATAATTTCGAAAAAAAAGGAACATGACATAAGAAAATAATAAACATTAAAACAAATATTTAAATATAGAACATCAAAAAAGCCCAGCAAAGACTTAGTGAGTCATTTTTATAGCATACTTTTTGGGGCGCAATTAGCCAACAATTACGGATTACAAACTTTAAACTTAAGAAAAACTTTTTGAGAAATTTGATAGTTTATTTGCAAAATATAAATGAAATTAACTAATCAACTCCTCATTTAAATATTTAAATTTACTTCCCCAAACTATTATTGTGACCTCAACTGTCTGTGTGTGCTACTAGAAAGCTTGGCTCTGCCTTCAGCTCGTCGCTGTAACGTCTAAGAGTGTGCTGTTGTGTGTGTGTCGGCGAGCAGCAGGAGCTGGGGCAATGGGCGGTGGTTCAGTGGCGGCTAAAGGATGGCTCCAGCTCCTGCCTCGGCTCCTTCTACTTCCCCCGCCCGCTGTCCACCGTCCGCCGTCCACCGTCCGCCATCCGCCGGTCGGGCATGTGTTTGTGTAGATGTCCGCTTCAAAATTCGCATACACAGCAGTGGTCAACTATGGAAATTATCGATCGACTTGCCTTTGGCGCCAGGTGGTTGGGTGCTATGATGGAAAAGTGGTGACGAAGGCAGCGCCAGCAGGAGCCAGAGCAGCAGCCGGAGATGGAGCAGAAGCAATCTCCGCTGCTCTTGCGGCGAGGAGGATGTCGTACCCCGCTCGTACTCAGGCCCGTGTACTCGTTCTCGTCCTCATGCTCGTTCGATGCCCAGTCTAAATGGCAAGAACGCAGCGGCAGCTAAGAGATGCCCAAAAAGAAATTGCGGACATTTACATTATGTGTCCATGTATGAGTATGTATGCCTGCTTGGACTTGGGAACCCGGAATACGGCAGCCGGAGGACGACGGACGAAGGACGGAGAACGTAGAACGAAGGCCCAGAGCCCAGAGTCCGGTATGTGCGGCGTACACACATGCGGCGGAATATACGTGAGCTTAGGAGTTGTCGTCGTCGAGATGTCCTCTGGTTGCTAGTCCAGACGAAGGGACCACGACCGCCCCCACCCCACGGGCACGGGCTCGGGCACGGGCACAGGCAGCTTCTGCATCAAAGTGAAACTGGCTAATGGGACGGGCCCAAATTCGCAGAACGGTGGGAGCCATAACAACAAGGCGGAGATGTGCGAGCTGTGTGATGTGAGATGTGAGCTGTGAGGAAACGAATGACTAACGAAGGAAATTGCTGATATTGTATGGAGCGAAAGTTGTGCATGTCTGGACACTGGACTCGGACCTCGGACCTCGAGAGTCGGGAGTTGGGAGTAGGGACTCGGGGCTCTAGACTCAGCTCAGGCCGAGGCCGAGGACTCAGGACTCAGGACTCTGGTCTCTGGCAGCGGCGCGTTTTAGTTTTGACAGCAAGACGGAGTCGACTGACCCCACCACCACCACCACTCACTGGGGCTGGGGATATATGCCATATATGTATGGCCAGCGCCAGGAGAAAATTCAAATATACTCGAATACACAACGCGCAGAGCACCACACACACACACACACACAGACGCATGTAGCCGAACAATGCCAGATGTCCTGCCGTGTCCAGCATCTTTCCTTACTTCAGATTTCTATTTCCAGGACACCATCCCTCCCAGCCCTTCGGCAGGCGGCGGGCTGCACCGTAAGCAATTATGCATCCACAGCGGTTGGAAATGAAGGAGCGGCCATCCAAGTACGAGAATATGTGGTCCTTGTCCTGGATGAAGACGGAACGATTGCTCCTGGCCATCCTGCGGATGCAAGTCTTTGCGAAAACGCATTTGCATTCGCATTCCCCATTCGCTGTACATGCTCCCGCACACACTTACTTACTTATAGTACACACATTTGACACCGTACACACGCACACGCCTCTCCAATTAACGCTCAGCAGTCGCAAAACAATAGATATGCAATATCGCAAAATATTATAATAATAGTGCCGACTCGGCAAAGACAATAAAACTCACTGCCGAGCCGAGTCTCGAGTGCAGATACCTGTAATTGCTGGCTATTCGACACAAAACGATACAATTATATCGAATTTATTGGGTTCGATTTGATATTTATCAACAAATATTTTAAAGTAGCCTCGGGGGAATCCTACGATCCGGTCTTTTGTATAGTGGTCACATAATTATACAATGAAGATGATACCCAAACATCTTGGCACAAATTAGTCGGCATGAAATCTAGGAGATTAATTTACGAATATAAATGTATAATACAGCATATTCAATGATACACTTCATTTTTAGGGACTTGGATTGCAAGGATTAGATTGCACTATAATTAGCATAACTTAAGGAATAAAGAGGGTTTCAGTAGAATTCACTACTCAAATCCGACTATTTGTATAGGTATATTATTATTGATATATCATCAAAAAATGGTAATATATTTAAAATTATATATATACATATGAGAAAATAATATAAAATTAATGTGTATATTTAATTTATTCTAAATTCAATAAAACAATGTATTTTAAAAATTAAAAGCATTTGTATTGCAGAAGTTAACTGAGTAAATTAAAACCACTTCTATTATTATTTTTTTATAGAAATCTGAAGAATAATTTAATTAAAGAACTAAATATAAGAAATGTATCACAATTTATAATCTATTTATTAATAATACATTTTTAACAGTTTAGGACAATTTGTTAGAGTTAAATTTCTGACAAATAAATAATACATAAGGAGATATTAAAAAAAAAACAAGTATTTTTTAATATATTACATATAAATAAAACCTTATTTTTAATTACAGTTAATTGCCTTGGAGATGTTGACTACTTTACGGTTTATTGATATTTTTCTAAACCTCTCAAGAATAACTTAATATAAGAAATGTACCACAATTTATGTTATATTAATTAAGATAATGTTGAAAACAGTTTAGGAAAATCTTTTAGAATATAGAAAGAAATAAAAACTGATTTTAATATATTAGGATATAAATTATTTGCTTTTAGATAAACAAAATTTTTATTTAAATTTTGATAAAAATACTTCCCTAAAGAGCCCTTTGCAATAGCTTTAGTAACTAATAGAGAAAGTTCCCTAGTTCACTCCAAAGAACAAATAGTAACGAATCCTTCCATTTGTTCCAACTACTTCTCTGTTTATTTATTCATCTCTGAAGACTTGGAGTATTACAGAACAATGTTCACCAATTAAGCCGTCAAAACTGCCCAAAAAGTGACCAAAAATTGGGGTCACAGGCAGAATTCGAAGCGAAAAAAAATCGGCAGAGGCTGTAGAGAGGCTGGGAAAAAACTGCGCTTCTTACGCGGCGTCAAAAACCAACAAACATCGAAAACACAAGCCCGAAAACACTTTTCCCGTCTATAGTCGCCTAATCGGCGACAGTATCGCATGGCATGCCACCGCAACGAGCCGGGATCTCCTCCATTTTCCTACGCATCCACGGCCACATCCACATTCAGCGGCATAAAGAACGAACTGCACGCCGGCTCCTGGCTGCTACGAGGAGCTGGGAAATCGCAGAAAAAAGCGGTCAAGTGCATCAAGCTGCATGCCACCGGGCAAACAAGCAAGCGGTTTCCAACTGACTGCCTAATCCCCTTAAACGGCGCGTTTTTTTCGCAGCGCCACTCAGCTTTCTGCACTCTGGACCCTCTGCACTCTGCACTTGCTCGGCCCGAGTGCCGTTTTTGTTTCACCGCAATTTTGGCGCATTGGCGAAAGGTAACACACAGGGAAAAATTGAGTACGGAATGAAACTATAAATCTTTTTTCTGGTTATGATTTTTAAACAAATTTTAAATTAGTCTTGAGAGACAAGTACAATATTCATGGACATGGACGTCCTAATATGTTTGCAGTTAAGAGTAATATTAATGGGGAAAAAAAACTCTCTTGTTTTTAATTGTTTAAGATTCTACAAAAGGCTTTTAAAGCATTACAATAAAAAGAAAAACTAAATAACATAAAGTCAAATAATAAGATACATCGCTCTTTCTACACTTTGCAATTTATATTAATTCAATAATGGCTGCTTCAAAAATTTTATCGAGAAGAAGATAGGGAAAAAGGTCTTCAAATTATTTTTTAAACACATTTAACACATTGAAGGAAAATTATAATTAAAAGTTGTGCAACTCCTGCTTTGGTATTTGAGTTTTAAGAAATATTTAATCATCATTGCTCAAAACAATTTGAACAATGAATAAACAATTTAATGTAACTCTTGGCTTGTCCTGGTAGTTTAATATTATTAAATAAAACTATTTCTTTATTTAAAAATTCTTAAACTTATAGGGACATTAAATCAACCATCGATACTCAAAAAATAGTCACAAAATTAATCTCATACAGTATTTTTTTCTGTGCAGAAACCGAAGAGAAGGAGAAATGCCACCGGCTTGACCTTTGCACACACGGTTGCAGATTTTTTTTGCGCGACTTCTCCTCTCGTATCAGTGGCGTCAACGGTATCACGGCAGTTGCCAACTTAATTTCCATATGGTGCAATTTTGATGGCTCCAGCCGTAATTCAATGCCATTCGCTTTTTTCCGTTGTTTGCAGCTCGTTCGCGATGGAGTGTCATATGCAGGCAAAAAATCGGAGGCCGCCAGGCCAGCTGCCAGAAACAGGAACAGCGATTTGGCCAAAAAAACCCGCACAAGCACCAGCACCTGACATTTAGGCAATACAGTCAATAAAGGAAGATGCACCTGAGGAACAAGTTCAGTTTCTTGGTAAAGTGAATCCATAAAACATAGATGCATTATAAAATTAATAATGAAATGCAAAATGTATGAAATATTTTTAAAATATTTGGATATCTGTTTTATAAGTATATTTATTTTAACAAGTTAGAATGTCATAAAAAGCGAAACTAAACCTTTAGTCAATAGATATATTAAAAATAGTATAATTTGATAATTGCTTTATAATTACTTATGAAGTTTATATAAGTTGAAAGGACTGACCTAACTCTATTTTATTAGACGAAAATCAATTGCTAGTTTAACGATTATTAAGATAAGTTTAAGTAATCCCATCGTAAGAATATGTATTCACAACTTTCACATGCAACTCATTCACACAATTTTCCTGTGGTTTCAATAACCCTAAATATGAAAATCTATGATAAACTTTCAGTAAAACTAATTACAATCAAAATTACATTAAAGTACTTATCACTTTGATTAACTTTAGGCAAATGTGTAAGTTTGAAAGAATCTTTCCAGGCATGTAGAATGTACATATGTGTAATGACAGGTTAAATTGGCCCTTTGTCCCACTTGTTAGCCAAAGTTCTTGGCCAGACTGCTTGTCTCAATGCTACCGAACTGCAAAGAAAAACTTTCTTCGAGCGTCTGGCATCAGTTAAATTCTTTTTTAAGACCAAAGTTCACAAGGTCACAAAAATTTCGTGACTTGGCAATTTCTTTATGCAACTATTATTAAATGTGGCAGCAAAGTAAAGCAGAGCAGAGCAGAGCATAGAGCTCCGGCAACATTGGACTTTCCCCTCAGCCCAATGGGTGGTTGAGTGGGTGTGATTAATATAAATCAGACAGAGGAAAACCTCTATGTGAATGTGCTGCAAGCTGGGATTCTCTAGACTCGAAATAAAAACAATGATATGGCCGAATTATTCAGATCCACATCAGGCGGCTGGCAGCGAGGGCGGTTGTCATTTAGCGCCACGTGTAAGCTGTAAAACGCATAAGTATGTCAATTTTTAATTCTGCACTGAGCACTCTCTCGCCGGGCAAACACTACTGGCCTATATGGAGGTAACTAAACAAAGGCCTTCTGGGGCCGTGGGCTGGAGTCGGGGCAAATGGACTCACGCCTTTATCACCGGCCTCTAGTGTCCTGCGTAATAACCTTATTTTAGGACATTCGTAGGCTGTGCCAACCATCACAAATCTGTTGACCACTGCCCGGGCACGCACATATATAATACCACCTCTCGGCCATGTATCCAAAACTATGTACGCGCCATTGTAACATATAATTTTGAATCTACATAAACATATATATAGAAGCCAGCAGGCAGTACATACCAAGGATACATATGTACAAAAGTAAAAGTTTAGTTATGTATGTGCGCATAATATATTCGTAATAACATTTTCGAAACCCGGCGTAAGCATTTTTCAGCCGTTTCATCCCTTTTCTGGACACTTAGGGGTTAAGGCTACAAAAGGTCCTGTCCACTCTACATCTGTATCCGCATCCCGTATCTGTATCTGTGTGCCTGTGTGTGTGTCCAGTGTGTGTGTAACACCTCGCGCCCCATCGCCCAGCCTCCGCAAACCGCATCTATCACAAATTTCAACTGCCCGGGATGGCGGCAGTGCCCGGCAAGGTCCCGGGAAGGTCCTGGGAAGGTCCAGCCGAGCCCAGTCCCGTCCAGTTGGGTCCGGTTAAGTCCGTTACGGGCCTGTCCCGTACGACAGGCCTAGCGACACGGTTGACGGTCGACGGTCGACGGTCGACGGTAGCCGGACGCCGGACGACAGCGATGTTCGACCCATTTCGACCCCCCGCCCAAACCGCACGCACTCTGAGCAATTATTAAACGAGTCTCTGGAACGTTAAATTCTGTCCACTTTGGAGGCGGAATACACTTCAAAAATTCTGCACTTAAAATATAATAGCTCAATAGTGACTTAGAAAGATTTTGGGTCATAAATTATAGTATCTTCAATTAATTTATTAAAGGCTTGTTGAAATAGTAAATATCAAAAACCCTTTCCTGGTTTCACTATTTACATAATTCAGATCTTTAAATATGTTTTTTATTACTATTTTTATTTTTTAAGCATATTACATTAATATTTTAATATTTACAAGAATCCTAACTCCGACTATTCGATTTTCTTCAAGTGTAGAACCATCTGCGGCACTACTCAAAGACCAGGAGAGTGAGAGTGACCGGCGATGAAAAATAGAAATCGCAAGAGTTTGTTTAACAACAAGTGAAGGGGTTTGTTTTTTATGCCGCCGCCACCTCCGCACCCCCCGTTCCTTGGACTAGGCTTAGTGCTTACATTTAGTATGCCATATAAGACCGTAAATACACAAACACACAGACATACAGATGCACATAGGCATTTACATGTCAAGCCACATACTCCTGAGATACATACTCATCCGAGTATATAGGTGTTTGGCCGACTGTGTGTGTTTTGTGATTATAATAACGACTGTAGAGGAATACAATGTTGGTCGTTAAAAAGTGCCAAAACTCATTAGATGCTTCCCAGTTTACTATGGACAGTGCCGAAAACTAACCCTTGAAGTGCTCATTGAGGACGCAGCGAAGCCTGATGCCCATGGATTTTTCAGTCAAGGGATTCCTTTACATTTTTTTAAACCAGATTTCTATAAAAAATTAGTTAACAGACCTAGAAATGTTAAGAATAATTTCCTAAGAAATTGGTTTTGAAATAATTAAAATTGTTTTCTAATATAAGCAACATTAACTCTTTTTGATATCGTTTATCAAACCTTCAGAGAAAGTATAGTTCCATAACTAACCGTTCCTTTAAAATATCTTCCCCAAATCTAATCCGATAGAAAACTTTTCCTCAAGGTTCCTGGCAAACAGGAAGCGCTGAAAATTCGGAATGTCCCAGTTCCTTATACCTCATTTCTCGGTGATTTGTCAATGCAACGAACCGAAAAGTTTGACACTAATATCCGCCAGATAAATACCTTTGCGGAAAAAACTTTATTTGCATGTCCTGGATGTCCTGGCTAACAGCGGTGACGACGACATCAAGTCATTTGTTAAGATTAGCTAAATACCCGCACGGCTGCTTAATATTCATATCCGGACATCCTTGCGCGTCCACGGGAACCCGTTCCCAGGACAGGTAATTGCAGATAGATGTAAGTATAGGAAGCAAGGATGCAAGAGGACAACCGGTATTTTGATTGGAACCGAAATTCCTCTTGTAGCATGCTCGGACCCAGCAACTGTCATTTAACCGGACAGTGTGAATGGAAAGTAAAAACAGCTTCGCTTTGGGATATTTTATACGTCGTTTTCTCACGAAACCCCTTGGTGTCCTGTAACGGAATTTTTCCTAGCGCCTGATTTATTGACGATGGGACGAACGTTGACAGGGCTCGAAGTCCGGCGACCTTTAATCCAGTTTTCCATTGAGGCGCCGGCGATAAGTTCCGCTCTTACCACAGACAAGAATAAGGGTTACATAAACACAGCAAATCGAGCCAGGCTCTCGAGGACGCCAACTCCAATGATTTGAATACTAAGTAAAGAAGAGTCCTGTTCTTTATATATGCAAACACTAAATGCTTTATGAGATATACATACGGGTTTTTATTTTATTGTTTGTAAAAATAAATAAGGTCAGGGTCATCATGTTTGTGCTACCATTTCTCTTTAAAAACTAAGAGTTGAGGCAAGGATGAGTCTTTAGTTAAGCTTGTTGATATTTATTTGGGATTTCAATGAATTAAAAAAATCTCTTTGTTCTCATTTTTGAGCTTAAAGCGGATTTGACTCGTTAGCATTATTTTCAACAAAGAAAACCTGAACTTATGGCAGAATTTAAGGAAGTTAGCTTCGTTAAAACAATAATAATAATTTGAATTAAATACTTTGTAAACTGAAATGGTTATTTTTTACAGATATTTACAGTCATTAAGCATTCCTATACTTTTTGTTTTGCACCACAGAGTCCCTCCCCGAAATCTCTCAAGATTTCGCAAAAGTTCTTCTTGCGGTCAAGGCTTTATAAGGTCTTCAGAAAGATGAGAAAACAAACCCTTTGCGTGTCAGAATGTGTGCAATATAATAGCACCTCAGCTGAAATCCGGTTTTTCAGTTTTCAAAATAAAAGTAGCCTCGAAAACAATGCGAATGTCAGCCAATTCGCTTGTCTTGTGGAATCCCTTCGGTCCGCGGTCCTCGGTCCCCAGCTAAGCCTCTTATCACCGCACTTTCCACGTTTGATCAACTCGACTCGTGTTAATAACGAGACAATTCTGACAATAAAGTGAAAACTTTATCGCGCACAATGACATATTCATTAGGATGTCCTTTCTCAGGATGACATCGGTCTGCAGGACTCAAAGGCAGCACAGTCGTTCTGACTTACACGCGCTAATCAAAAGGGATGAATATCCTTCCGGCTCTTTAAAATCGTGGCAGCGAGATAAGTTCCTGTGGTAAACGCAGTGGCATTTCTGTGAATGCTATCACAACATCCTTCAGGTAGCCATCATAATATTGTATTAATCATGATAATTTCAGGAACAAACGAGGGAGCACAACTTGTGTTGCCTCTACAATTTCACAGTTCACTTAAAAACAAATAATTGCGAATAAATTAGCTGTAATGATTATATTGTAATGTAAAATTCAAATGGAAAATAAATGTATGAAATATACAAGCATTATAGAAGCTAGGTCGAAACTTAATCTTAAGCCTTTACAGTTAAGCTTAACTTAAAATACAAAAATAATTTGTATCCTTCCAGACTTTTAAATCAGAATTTTCCAAGAATATCGCTTGAACGCGAACGAGTTAGTAAAACACAACAAACAAGCAAAGGCAGAAGGCTGATGACAAAGTCTCTGGTTCAGCTTTGATGTTGGCAAGGACAAAAGGAAAACAATACCCCGTAAAGAGAACAAAAAATAACTATTGAAACAAAAAAAAAAAACACTTTTTTCACCAGAAGACACAATAAATTGCAATTTATATCAAAAGTTGTGTTCATCATCATCATCATCATACCGAGCCGAAATTATGAGGCTTTATACAAAAGTGCACAAATCTTTGTAGGTTTTCTAGGATATATATATTAGGACATCGCTATGGAACGAAGGATAAAAGTAATTTCAACTGCACAGTCGACATTTTAATGTAAAATATGAAAGTGAGTGCAGAGATATATAAATATAAATATATTTTTTACGGACTTAAAAGCATTTATAGAATTAAGCAATTAATTACTATTTAAAAACATTACAAATGTGTTTTTAATAGTTTATAATTGCATTGGAAAGAGAGGGGATAATATCTTTAAAAGTGGGAAACCAATTAATCACACTTACTTGTAAATTATAAATTTTATTGTTAATAATAAGATGCTAATAACGTGCTATTTACTTTAATATTTTTCCAATTTAAGATTTGAAGGTATTCAAAGTATAATGTAAGTAAAGTAATATTAGAGTATAATCTAGGAATACTATTTTTTGCTGACCTAAAAAAAACCAAGATGAATTTTAATGGGTTTGCAATCCACAGTCTGTTTCTCCTCATGGAGGGTCTTCTTCTCATTTCCATTGATCCACGCTGCCGCTGGACGTTGAGTTTCGTGCCGGATGGCAGGCGAAGAATGGTGGGTCCTCCGTTCGGTTCCGCGACTTAATCTTGCGCGATCGTTTTCCATCAAAGGGTTCCTGCTCACATGCAACTAATCTGATTGTAATTGAGGCATGCTAGAAAACGAGAACGAGAACGAGGATGCGGATGCCACAGCGGCTGAACACGCAAAATGCAGAAGGTTCGCTTCGATCTCGTAAAGGTAACTTGGTAGCCAATTATTCAAACGCGAGGATAAGAAAGCAAATAAATTGACTTCAGCCGGCATGGGCTTTAGGCGGGTATCAAAAATGCATAAGTGCTATATATGTGTGTATAGATTCGGTATATATAATTTTTACCTTACAGGAATATTGGAATATATGTCGATTGCTCCAAAAATCTTGCTGAATTGTATCCACATTAAGCTCACGCAAATTCCTCCGCCATCCGCCATCGGTGCGGATGTGGTATCGATATTGGCAGCTTCATCCTTCCATTCCGATGGGTAATTTCGTAGCCGTTGTTGCCATTGTCAATCATATGTTTAAAAGGATGTCAGTCACGCTGGGCTTCATTTTGGGCTCTTAGAGGTACATTGAACTTTTAGCGGGAGGAATAATATCAAGAATATAATAAGAATTATTTCAGGGACCTTTGCAATTTCAATGACTTTAGTAATTTATCCTTAAAAAATAGATGAAAATATACCATCATCTTTAACAAAATTACATGTTAAAGAATAAGCATAATTAAGCATAATACTTTTTAATTTGCAAAGGATTTGGTCGTTTTTTGTTAATTATAAATTAAAACTTTTCTCTCACTACCACTATTATCAGTTAAGATACAAATTTCTTTTGTAATTCTATTTTTGAGTCTCACAAACTATTTTTTAAACAGTTTAAAATCAAGGTAACTAAAAAACAATAAATGTTTATTATCAAAAAATGTATTATCTTACAGATTTTGTTTAAATATTTAGTTTTATCATAATTTATTTTGCTTTGTAATCACTTCCCATATTATTATATAAACTAAAGGAAAATAAGTCTAGGTTCCATAGTTCTACTTGTGTTTCAAATTCTAAAATTGTATGATATATGTAATTATACTGAATTTTCAAAATATTTTGTCTTATAAAGAAGTGAAAACTTTCCAAATAATACCCTGCAATGGTAAAAAACCTCAGTTTCTTGGGAACATTTTCTTCTTCAAACTGAATTCAGATTTTAAAAACCTATTTTAAAAATAATTTGACTTAAATAGAATTAAATAATTCCAGCTTGCATTCCAGATTGCAATTTAAATAACTCGTTTATAATTTTAAATATATTACTAATAGTTTTGTTTTACTTTGTTATTACTCCCCCAATAGCAACCCTATATCTTACGAACATTTTAAAAATCAACAAACAAAAGTAAAACCATTGTATCAAATTCAACTGAAGTTGAAAAAAATATAACCATCTAAACCTGTGTGTGGATACCCACTTATTTCGGGCACTTGTGTGTGTGTGCGTCTCTCAGAATACCGCGATCGGTTGCAATCGTGCGGGTTACGAGGCGACACAATATTGACAGCGGCTGGAGCGGATCCGTCGATATGCCCGGGGGGATCGGTTCGGTTCGGTTCGGTTTGGTTTTAAGTAATTTAATCCTCGCCCAGAACCAGAATGCCACGAAGATGTCCACCGATCGCAGCGCTGCACTGCGCTGCGCGGAGCACATGCAATGCGAGTGCGAATGCGAAATGCGAACGGGGAGACATGCATACTCAGTCGTACAGTGCGGATCACGGCTGGCAGGCCGGATGGTCGACATGGATGCCGATCCCGAAGCTGATGCCGATGCCTGGGAGCACTGTCAGTCGCCTAATCATCGTAATAATTCGCCTCAACTTCAGCCGATGGCAGCGGCAATGGGAAGCCAAGCGGAAATTACCAACACGCGATATTTAATTTTTCCAAAAGGCGAACCAATAATTCGTCTTCATGCCGCTGCCACTGCCGCTGCCACTGCCACTGCCCTGGCGGTTGCTGGTGCCATTTTTTTCGTGTTCGGCCTGACCGATGCCTCCGAAAACGCTTTGGCTGAAAGAGAAACTCATTAACGCATCGCCCTGATGCCAGGACTCCAAGACAGACTGCTGACTGCTGTATCAATGGATTCGTGGTCATCTCTGCGTATCCCAGACCAAGTTCGGAAAACTCAAAGTCTAGCCACAATTGGAGCCACATGTGAAGAAATATTCACGACTATCAAATTCTCTATACAATCTTCATATTAAAAATAAAAGACTTAAAATTATCCTTACACATAGAAAAAGAGCAACATAATATATTTTATTATATAATGACATTTAAATTCATATTTTAATTATAAATTTGCATACCGTTTTTGTTCTTATTCTTAACACTTTTCGATAAAGTGGTGGCTTTTGTATTTAATCTTTAGATTTTTTGGCATATTTTTATTAATTCAATTGTAAAATACAAATAAACTCCCTTATATGGGTACCTCATAATAAAGATTATATAGTTTAAGCCCATTGAAAATGATCTCGCAACTTTCCTCAAATTAAATAGTTTTCATATAAACTTACAACTTTGCTTAGATACGAAAGTTTATTTGCAATAATTTTATAAATTGATAAAGGTGATAAACCCTGTCAATTGAAGTTATAATAAAAATTAAAAGAAAAAAACATTTTTCAAAATTTTAGTGCTTCCAATTTTTCTGAAACCAAACCAACTTAGGTGGATCGAGCTCTAAATACCTTTGTTATTAATATCAATATATTTTTTATCTCCTATACTAAATATATTTTACAATTATATTGAATAAATTAAAAACTAAACAAAATCAAGAATGTTAAATATGTATAATACACACAGTTATGAAGGATTATAAATCTTTATACGGATTATTAAAGAATTTATACGATAATCCGTATAAAATATTTAATAATCCTTATAAAGATTATCTCTTCTATTGCATGAAATTTACTTGTTGGAATATTACATTATATACCCATTTTCGTTAATCTGAAATGTTTACTAAAGACAAAATAATAATTTTAAGCCCACTCAGTCATTACTTTTACACAATTATTGAAAAAAAAGTTTGTTTATTTTCATTTTTAGGAAGTGGCATAAAAATCGGAAAGGATTTTAAGTCAATCGTAAAGGAGTCCTTAAGTGTGTCAAATTTACGACAACAGCTATGAGACCCTTTTGATTGATTTTAAATTAGAATAATGTCAGAGCACTTTAGATCTCAATTATAAACACATTTTCCAATCCTTTTCTTTTGTGAAATAATCCCGCATAATTTCCAAAGGGAACCAAGTACCAAGGAGACTTTCAGATTTCACCAATAAGGTTTTACCTGGTTTGAAATATATACTTTTAAACCAAAACGACCATTGTTACTCATTAATTCTTTGTAGTGCACAAAATCGCCCAACACCCCGTTCCAAACAGCAGAAATAAAGAGAATGTGAAATGAATAGCAAACGCAATTGCAGATTTTGAGAGATTGACACTTGAAAGTTTTATTTTCAGTTGTTAATAAATATTTATTCGCTTCGTTATTAATTAGTTTATATGCTTACTAAGAGTTACGGAGATTACAGCAGTACGAAAACAAATCGATTGGAGTGGCTGACGAACGGGCCAAATAATTAAGCTACTTAACACAATTAGTATTTGTTATTATACGTGTAGATGAATTGAATTTGGTTTTCAAACAAGTTGCCTCGCAGTCGATATCCCTAGTTAATACTAGCTATAGTACGCCGATCTATTAATACCTGTTGCGTTGATATTAATGCGTTAATTGATAAATGCAAATAGTATTTGCCTCGCAAATGAGTCGTGTTCGTGAATACTAAGGTGGCTATTAACAATCAAAGTGGAGGTATTTACACTATGGCCTAGGGACTAGGACTAAGAACTATGAACTGGGCCGGGAAGTTTACTGCTCGGCGTCGCTGGATCCGGATCCGGATCCGCTGCTCTTGTCCGGTGTGTGCGATCTGCTGGAGGCCTTGGAGGCGCAGGACCTCACGGACAGGTCCTCCGGCTCGCTGTCACAGTAGCTTTCGTTGGAGGCCTCGCTGTGGGCCAGCGGGCTGAGGCGCTTCATCAGGGCCTCGTTGAAGGGATATGTCTCTAGGTCGGGCTCCGAGGAGCTCGCGGTGGCCGCCGCATGCGGATTGTAGATGGGCACACCTCCGCCCCCGCCGGGCTGCATGGAGGCCGCGGCCGCTGCGAAGGCCAGGAAGTTTAGGCTGGCGTTGAAGAGCTTGCACCAGTCCAGCAGGGCGGCTCCCTGGTTGTCGCCTTCCGGGAGTGCGGCGCTGCTGCCACTGGTGGAACCTATGGCAGCGCCCATGGGCGGCGGTGGTGGTGGTGCTATCACAGGCGCTAGATCCGCGGGAGTCGGAAAGGGAGCTGGCAGTAGAGTGGGCACTGGCACTGTCGTCGTGTCCGGGAACATGGGCGTCTTGGCCTGCTCCGTTTGCAGAGCACCCTGGGTGTTGGCGTCCAGGGCATTGTTGTTCTTATCGTTGACCTGATCCGGCTGGCTGGCTCGCTTGGCTGGATCCTTGGCCCAGTTCTTAACACTCAGCAAGGGCTGTCCGTTCTTTGCGTAGTCCTCCTTGTTCTCCTCCTCCGCCTTGGGTGCGTGTGTCTCCACTGGCGGCACTGGTTCCACTGGGGGTGCCTGGGGAGGAGGGGCCAGTTTGGAGTTGAGCAGCGCCAGGAGATTCAACTGATGCAGCATGTTGTTGGAGTAGTCCACCACGCCGACACTGCTCTGCTGCATCATTTCCGGATGCAGGCCGTTCTTCTTCACGAACTCCACCAGGCTCAGCTTCTCGAGCAGGCTCTCGCCCTGTCCCGGATAGTCTCCTGCGGGGTAGGGCAGCGATCCGAAGCCGAGCTCCTCGTAGTTCTGCGGCAGGCCCACGAATTTGGGCGGCAGCTGGAGCTGCAGCTCGAACTTGGCCCGCTTCTCGGGCGGTGTGTCCACCAGGCCCAGGTGATCCGGTCCCAGTTGGCGGCACATGAAGCGCAGCTTCTGTTCGTTCTTGCACCAGCCCCGCAGCGTGGACTCTGGCACTCCGATGTCGCGGGAAACACTGGCCTTTGTCTCGCCATTGTGGATGCGTTGGATGGCGCGCACTTTGTCGTTGGGCGTGAGATTCCGCAGCGGACGCTTGCCGCGCGTGCTCATCCGGATGTTCATGTGCTGGTAGGCGGAGATATCCATGGCTGGAGGTGGAGCTGGAGCTGGAGAGATCGGAGCGCGGTTACGGTTACTGTTACGGTTGCGAATACGGGTGCGATTGCGAATGCGAATTCGGTTGCGGATGCGACCACCGGTGTGCACTCCTCGAAATCGCAGAAGGATGTGATTCAGAGTCCGATTCCGCGACGCGGCACAGCGAATTTCCGAATCCACGAGATGAGCCGACGCATCTGCGGCGAAGAGAACGCTGGACGGACGCGAACCCGTTTGCAGCCAATCCAGTCGCAGAAAGGCTCTCTCGCCACCACTTGTTACTCGGCGAGTTACGCGCCTGCTCTCTTCCAGGACCACGCTGCTCTCTGCGGGCGGCGCGCTCTCTTAACAGGACATCTGGTGTGGAGTGGAGAGCGTCCCGTCCCTCTTCGCGAACGGGATATGGCATGAGTGTGTGTGTATGTGAGGTGGAGTGGAGTGTAGTGGCCGTGGATGCACATTTCCAAATTGTCTCCGGGTAGGCCTTCTCCTGCACGTGCCCCTCGGTGTCTGTGTGAGTGTGTGTTTATATAGAAACCAGTTATTTACCTCCCATAAACACTCGCGAGTGTGCCAGAGAGTGTGTGTGTTTGGTCAACCTTTTCGCTTGTGCGTGAGCGAATCTGATATGACTTGGATTTGGATTGGGATTTGGATTTGGATCTGGACTTGGTCTTGGACGCGGCTGCTGCACTTTTGGGTCGCGAATATTTTTGCAATAACACAGTTTCACTTAGGACTATTTGTATTCCGTATTTGCTCTAATTTCGTTATTACTCTTCGGTCAATATTTGCTTTGGTAAGAGTTCGAAGCTTGCCCTCTTTTCCCCCTGAAAATAAAGGCTATTATTTACTCTTCAATTTCCATTTATTTTTAAAAAGGTATGTCACCTTTATTATTTTATATTTATACTTGTAAAGGGAATTGTATGTTTTGATTTGGATTTTAGCAACGTAGATATGTAGGAATCGTTCCACTATATCTTATAGCAGAAAGTGCAAATTAGCATGATGAAATGACGCATTCACCTCCATTTTTATTATAGAATTCTGTGGTATTATAAGCCAACCAACTAAAGATTTATTAGTCCGCTTGTCTGTTCTTAAGCATAATTTCGATTAGAACTATTTATATGTGGTATGTTGTTATACCCTTGCAGGTTATTCATAAGCCTGCAACGCAGTGAAGAAGTTGTTTCCGACCCTGTAAATCATATATATTCGTGATCAGCATTAACAGCCGGGTCGATGTAACCATGTTTGGAGGAAAAAAATGTAGTACATTTTTTCGAAATTTTATAAAAATTTTCGTAAAAATTCTCAAAAATTAACTAAATAAATGTTTTTTTTAATTTTAAATTTTTAATGCTGATTTTGTTACAGAATAAAAACTAGCACAGAAAAGCTTTCCGAATTAAAATTAATGTTTTTTTGACTGAGTTACGATCGATTTTCCGGATCAAACTTCATAGGTACTTCTAAAAAAATACCTTTACCTTTTTTGTGATTTGTTAACGATTTACTATATTATATCATTATTTCAGTATTGGTTTATATTTTATAATTAGGCAAATGTTGTTGGAAAACTCAAAGACCCGATTTTGATTCGAAAATCAATGAAAAATTTATAAAATATATAACCGATTATTAAAATCAAAAGATTGGGGTCGCGTTCACTTTTCCCATGATTTCATACTGTGTCAAAGGTTATTTCCTTTGGGTGTACCTGGCAGATAGGGGAATTTCAAACCCCAGAAAGTGGTTAAATTCTTTCTTATCATTAGTAATTTAAATACCATAAGTAGAGCTACACATTCACAGATATAGGTTTAAAATCATTAAGAATATTTAAGAAATTGGAAAATTACAAGATTTTACGTATTACGTAATTTTTTCGCTCTGTTGATATTTTTGTGCCTTCAAACGAAAAACGGAAGTTTTACTATGATTTTAAATTTTTTTTAAGGAACTCATTATATATAAGGTTACTAAGTAAATTATATTTTCCTTATGCCAGATAACACCGTTCTCCACAGCACGCTTATAGTGAAAAAGGTAAAAACAACATAAGGTTTTTAATTGCAAAAAATATATCTTAAAGTTGTTGTATTTAGAAGTATTTCAATATTTTACTAGTACTTTCTACAAGTAATAAAATTCGAACGTTCCCAAATCCATTTACCCTATCGAGGATTTATTTATATTTTTAAATGAGCGCCGAAAACTTGGACAAGTTAGCAGGACCAAGGCAGGACAATTTCGATACGTAGCTATCGACATACTGCAAGACTATCGTTCTATTGCGAATGTCCTTACTCGGATACTCATGGGTTTCCCCACTCTCACAAACGCAATGCCAAACCAAACTATTCGGCAAAAATGTACTTTTTATAAGATTTTAAATACTTCTTTAAATAATCCACCATCCCATCAGGACACAACATTTTATTTTACTTTTTAATACTTTTTTTATTGTGTTATTAAAAGACACATTTTAGAAAGTAAGTAGCCTTTAGTATTTATGTTTGATTTACACATATTTAAATAAATTTTCTATTAACTATAATTTATTAGATTACACCTACATGTATTGATTAATTTCCGTGTTGTCGTATATTATAACTATTTTATTATATATATTATTAAACAGTGTTTATTTGTCTTCAAAATTAAATGAATATTGTGTTCAAAAAATACTAATGTATTGTTCCTCAACAATTAAAAAATGTACAGAGGTGTGTTGCAAGCGAATTGAAGTACAATTACTATTATTATTATTAAGGCTTTGTGGATATAATAAATAAAGATGACTTAACATTTAAATTGGCTAATTAATTGCGCTTGATAAATAATAAAAATGTTACAAATCACAAGTGTGGTGCCGTTGAAACGCAAGAATTGAATATTTGTGTAATCTTCTATATACTTGCTGTATAAATATGAGGGAACGGTATTTATTTTAAGTCTCAATTTATACATACATACAAATTTAAATATATACATAACCTATGTTGGCAGTCAGCCCTTACAGTTTGTACATACACTTTATTGTTATTATGTACATAATTTGTTTCAGTCGAAGGCTTATTAAACTAATTCTGAACGCATACGTCAAATGCACATACCGATATATGTATTTATCTTACTATATGCTACATGCCTTACACCTTAAAGGTAAATAAAACCAGACAACTGTTGGGGGACATTTTGGTAAATACTTGCATTAATTTTAAATTTAAATTAATTATTACAAAAAGAAAATCGTACAAAAATGTAAATGCTTCATCTTGGTTTTGAGCAAGTTAACAAAAGTCAAATGGAAGTCGACTTTAAGGAGATCTCCGCCGTAATATCATAAAAATCTAAACAAATAAACTATTATTTCTTTTAAAACTTATTAATTGTACGATTAAAATTCGGGTACAGATCACGCTTGATAAAATTAGAAAACAATTAAATTTAGTGGAATTCATCGTGTCGATAACTGAGTGAATATGTTGATTCCATTTGCTAAAACTTTGCTGGTGAGTATATTTATGGGAATTTATCAACAATCATGAATATATGCACGAACTCTTTATGTAACACCCCTGTAACTTAAGCCTAGTTTATCATTAGTAACAATTGTTAATAGCTTATAGATAATGATCCCATTTGCCCAATGCAGCGACCCCCCTCCTCGTCGAAAGTGGCCAAAGTCAATCGAGACAACTTATTGCATAACACTCCATTTCCATTATTCTGAATAGGATTTGGCTCTGAAATAGTAGAGTAAGAGTGTTAAATTTCAAAAAATAATGTAATTAATTTTAGAAAATAAAATGAATATCCCTGATGGTTGAAAGAGCTTACTTATTTTTTTGTAGATTCGTCTTCACTCCATAAACTCCACAACTTTAACATATCCAAGTCTTATTTTAATTTCATAAACTAATTATTCGGATAATCTTTCAAAAATAATATAAAACCCTCAACTCACCATCGTGAAAGGGTTCTTGAGTGTTTCCCTCCTGCTTTTTGTTTCGTATTTGATCCGTAAAGTGTGATATAAGTGCGTCTACCATGGCAGCTTGCTTGGAAAATATTTGCATTAACTTCGAAACCTGTATTCCATTCTCAACAGCATCGAACTGTGGGAAAATTGTATATATTTTAATTATATATTTAGTCAAGGGAATAAGCGGATATACCTGAAGAAATATACAAGTTAGACATTCGGGATCATCACTGGCACTTGGCTTGGCATAATCCCAAGATAAGTCCTCATATCGCAAGCCCAGCAAGAGAGTCTGCAGAGAAGCACGAAGATAATATTTTTGGGAATAATACATGTGGTTTTAAGGATACTTACGCATTCATACGGATCTATGATAAACACTCCCTTCTCGTTGACCGCAACTAAAACCTCCATATCCTTTTGGTTGACCAAGGCCATAATTCCCCTCACAGGCTGCTCTATTTGCCCATGGAAGTAGGCAGCTCTGAAATACGTTTAAATTAGAAAATATATTAAATCATTTTGCTTAAATATTAAAGATTTACCCGTAGAATGGCAGTGCCCAGCAAAACTCCAGATATTTTCGCATTAATTTCCGTGTGGTAGCTGTTTGGGGAACCCGTTTGAACTGCTCCAGCAGCTTGACCTCCGCAGAATTCTTCTGGCTTATGGGCAGCCACAACCAAGTCGAGCTCTTGGCTACGTGCGGTGGCAAGAAACGGGCTTGGTTTTCCCTTTATCACAAAATATAATATTTATTTATTTGTTTAATATTTAATATATTTCTTAGCTCACCGAAAGAAGCCTATTGTATGGGTATGCGAATTATAGGGCCCTAGTTCGATTCGAGCCTGTATGCCACCCAACATCAGTGAATGCACTGGCTCCATAATGTATCTACCCGTTAGCACATTGTTTCTGGCTTCCTCATAAAGAAGCTCTAAGATTCGATGATCCCTGGAAAATATTAAGAGGTGTATTAGTGTACTTTAATAACTATATCTTAAAGAACACTTCCTTAATAAAGATTAACTAGAAATTACTTGATCTTTTCCTCGTCTCTTTTCGAGAAGAAAACATTCCTCTTCAACACTATCATGGGCTCATCGAACTTTCGATCACTGGGACTGCTATTGCTGAACTTCTGGAGCAGATTCGGCCACGCCACCCTCACTATATAGGGACAGTGATGGGCCTTCAGCTGCATTTCCAGTAAAGCACTTGTCATCCACAATCCAAACACACTCTGGGCCAGCAGCTTGTTGGATATGCCCAGCTCCTCGCAGCCCAGGGCAGCGGCCAGCATGACCTGCGATGGACACTGGGAAGTGCCCTCGATCTCCATATGAACCGCCACGCGGGACATAAGATACACGCAAGTGGGGATTACCTAAGAAATATAAATAAACTCAAGCTTAATCATATTATTATATAATCTCAGATTAGGCATATTACATTTTGAAGAGCTCTAGTCAGGTTGGAAGCAGCTTTCGCTGCATTTCCGAGATTGGAAGTTGAGCTTGTGGCCATCACGCGCTTTTGGATTGCAGGATTGGATTGGGCATCGTTGCCATTGTTGCATTTATGGTGTCCTGGCATGAATGAGGAGTTGGTTAGCACGCCTGAAATGATTTTTTAAATATTTTTATTGATAACGAAACTGAGTAGAAAACAAAGGTGTAGAGCAGACTCTTACCAGAAGGACTTCTCAGGTCAGACAGGGGACAAAGTGCACTTGCATTGTTCATCATGTTGGCGCCCATATCGCCGAGTCCCCCGAGACACGGTGCATTCGAGGAGGCGGCCATCGCAGAGGACACCTGTGCCGGCGACAAGCAGTCGCCTTCGTTCTGCCCCGTGCTGACCACACTGGAGACACTGGCAGAGGAGGCAAAGGTGCTGCCCACAGCCGTCTGGATTTGGGCGGTAGTCACCACACGGTGAACGGTGTACATGATCGGTGGCACTGGCATGGAGCCCAGGGACACTGGCGTCTGCTGGTCGCCGCACGTGACCACACCGGAGCTATTCTGATGGGTCTGAGTGGCTGCCACGCGACCACTACCGCTGGCGCTGGGGAAGATTGCTGCACAGTTGTCGAAGGCATCTGGCGGATCGGCGACCTGCGAGGCCTGTAATTGCGGCAACTGATGGATTGGTTCTGGGTGGCTCAGTTGGTGGTTGTGCTGGAGCGATTGCTGGATGTGGAGAAAGTTGGCCTGATGCTGCTGCTGCTGCTGTTGCTGATGTTGCTGGTGTTGTTGGTGTTGTTGGTGCTGCTGGTGCTGCTGGTGTTGCTGGTGGAGCTGGTGTTGTTGGTGTTGCTGCTGCTGATGTTGCATGTGCTGTTGCGGTTGGTGCCCCTGGTGCTGTGGCATCCCCCCTGCCGCATTGTTGGCTATATAGTAATCATCGCGGCACTTGACATCCGTGGTGTTGTAATATAAATGCGATCTGAAAAAGGGTTCCCCAATTAGTTCATTATCCCAATTACATATAATTGCACGCCACTCACTCGTAGTCCTGAGTTGTTAGCTTCTTTCGGTTATACTGCAAAGTTCCTAGTGGAACTGTCATTATGTTGATATAGTTCCCAGCGTTGGCAGTAGTGCTCTTGCTACATTGGCCACTGTTGCTGCAGACCGATCCCGCATAGGGACTCCCCATTCCGCCGCCATTACCGCCTAGGGATTTGTTGTTCCCGCTGCGCGGCACCAGATCCTTGGAGTTGTATCCCGACTGCGATTGACTGGAGCCGCAGGCCGCGTACTCCTGCTGCCCCGCATTCATCCCATAGTTGATTTTGTTCGACGAATGTTGGGGAATTGACGACGTCGACGTCTGCTGCATAGCACTCCGGCAGTAATAATGATTTGGCTCCATGTTCTTTAAAAGAAATAAAGCGGAAGGTGTTAAAAGATTTCAAAAATTTAATATTTTAAAATGATATTGCAATAGTTAAATTAAGAAACCAAATATCAGCTTTTAAAAATTTAAGCGTCCAAAGAACAATTAACATCATTTCCAATTAATACAAATAAAACGTAATTTAGTTAGTCAAATAATTAAAAATTAACTTGAAAGAGATATGAAAACAAAAAGAAAATTTGTTATTTACTAAAGACTCTGATGGAAAGATACATTTAAAGCCAAATGGCATGAACTACAAAGATGGATGCATAAAAAATTGTTAAAAAAAATTTAAATCACTTAAATTTATGTACAAAAGAATGCTATAAAATTGGAAGCTTAAAATATGAGTAATTTTCAAGAAAATAAAGATACTTTTAAACATTTTTGCTATTGATTTTAAATATAAACAAATATCAAAGCTTTCCCAATTGTATGTTATATAGAAACATGCTAAAATAAGTCTCTGTTTAATTTAAAATATAGTCTTTAATTTATTGAACTTACCGATTTTACAAGTTCATGTTGGTTTTAGTACTAACAAATATTTTCAGTTGCTGTCATCACCGCCTTGGTTTTTATTTGAGCAAAAAAGAGAGCCCTCATTTTATCTGGCAGCTGCGATAAGTTCACAAAAGTCCATCATTTTTGAAGACTTTGGTTAGTAATTTGCCTATCTGAAAGATTAGGAATTGTCCATAAAAATTATAACAATAAAACCCTAAGATTCGCAAACCTAAAATTCAAACTACTTTTTAACTAACTCATTATTTTATTCCTTTTGTATTTACTGTACGCAATTAAACAATTTAAAAGCCATTAACATTTTAATGGTATGTTTTAAGTAGTTTAATTGCTACTGATTAGAAAAGTTTTTAGACTTTAGATCATCTGCCATAAATAAAGTCATAAATAAACACAATTTAAAGGGTACTTGTAGAGGAATGAAATTCAACCTACGCAATAAAATATTTATATCTTTTGATTATCCTAATTATAATATTTTATTTTAGTTAGTTAAGAAAATTCATCTAATGGATTTAGTATTTCAAAGCAGGTGAAATAGGGGGTATACATATATGTATATACATATATATGTATATGGACGTACATACCGACACGAACATCTGTACTTATGAATATATTTTTTTATGAGCGTCATGGTAAACTTTAAATGCGAACTGGAAGTGTGTCAGCAGATGCATAACTTTTATTTTATAATTGGAGGCACGTCAGCAATATATGTTAATTTTCTTCACATGGCACGGGAAAAAAAGAGTCCTCCGTCCTTAATCAATACAGGCTTTCATATGTATGCATACACACACACACACGCATAGCACACACACTTACGGGCACACACGCACACGAACGAATCCTTCTAACTGGGTGGGACTTTGAAGGCCATAGTTTTTCACCGAGCCATCGCCGCCTTTCCAACTCAATTTATTTGCCTTCGAACGGCTGAATTTGGCCAGGAAGCACTCCGTAATTGGCCAAGTGTGTCTACATATCTGCGGAAGACGCTCACGCACTGGATATTGTGGCGTTGAAAAAATGTGTTACACGGATTTTGCCCGAAAGATACATTTTCCGTTGGTATTGTCTTGGCTGGGTTGCTGCGGGAGCTGCTGCGTGATTTGTAGGCCTCCTCGGCTTTGTTTGCTTTCACTCTATCGCTTATAGATGCCTTTATTTTCACATATTTCACGATATTGGGCAAGGCGACGTTCTGCTAATGCGATTCCATCTATATATCGAACGATGACGAGAACTTGGCGAACTTTTTAGTACACAAAATGCCAAAACAGGCGACTTAGCACCAAAATATCTACTTATACAACACCACTTTTGGACACAGCCAACCGAAGTAAACAAACACATGCAAACTCGGGCTCCGCGGACTGCGCAGGCGTTCCAAAATCGCTGCTTGAGATTTCGCCCAGCAACCGGACTATCGTTAATCGGGATATTCCACCGTTACGAAAATCAATATCCCGCTTCATAGCGGCAAAGACTGATAAGAATCCAAAAATTAAATATCATGGAGTTTTATTTTTATTTAAACAGCTTTTATAATTACAACTCTTGATGTATTTCTCGATTTTTTAAGTATTTAAAACACTTTCTATAAATATTTGTTAAGCATGCAATTTATTTGTGATACTTTTGAAGCTGCGGAGCGGATAACTTGACCTTTCCTGGTATATTCCTGGCCAGGGACTCCTCCTTTATGCTTTTCAGCAAGTCTTTCTCGCGAGCATTACAGCTCTTCTCCTTGGCAAAAATATTGAGGGCCAACTTGGCAGCCTTTCCCCTTTTTCCGGTGCCGGGTGTAAGCTTTACTTTGAACCTTAGTAAAAAAATATAAAATAAATAACAATTTAAGGTTAATAAAGTTAAGTAAACTTACTTGTAGTTCTGCAATGCCTGGTAGGGAGCCACCACAGGTATGGCAAAAAGTAACTCGTCTCCCTCATGGGGCTGCCCAGTCAAACTGTTCAGAATATCCACATCTCCGCCAGTGGGCACTTCATCGGCATCCTCCAGTTCAACGGCGGGGGTCTTGGGAACTGAATTCTTGGCCGGCTTTGTCGTATCTTCCTTAAAGGTCACATTCTTTTCTACCACCTTTTCATTGCTGGACTGTAGCTTTTCTTTGCCGGACGACTTGAGGATCATCATTCGGATTTCCCGCTCTTCATCATCCTGATCCTTGTACTTCAACTTCATTTTCTTCAGCTTTCCCTTCTGACCCCTCTTGATCTGGGAGGGATTCTTGTGTTCCGTGTCGGCCGGCGGTGCGGCTTCCTGTTTGGCAGCTTCCTGTTTAGCAGCTCGTGCCTTGTCTTCCTTTGACTTCTTGGCACTGACTTGCTTCTTGCGACTGGGACCAGCCAAAATAATGGTGGTCTCCTCATCAGCAGGCTTATTACTTAGCAGTTTATCAATGACATTTACCTTCTCCTCGTTCTCTTCGTTCTCACCATTCAAGGAATTGCCTCTTACTGTAATACGACCCGTATCGTGTTCAATCTTGACTTCCGTATTGGGAAAAGCAGTAATGTCAGTATTGGAACTGGGCTCCGATACATTTGCGATGGGATTAGCTTCAGAGTCATCTTCATCGGACAGGAGATCGTGTGTAACCTCGGGCTCCTTGATATCCTGCTCGTTCGGATCATCATCTAAGCTTCGCACCTTGCGCTCTCCCAAATGTCGCTCTATGAAACTGTCCTCCAACTTGAAGAGTAAGCTTAGACCCATTGTGAGGTGGCAGGATGGTAGGAAGTTCTTTTTGCCTCGAATCATGAAGCTTCCCGTGGCCAGGTACTCTCCGGTTGGCGCAGTCTTACTGACCTGGTCACTGGTCACCCAATAGGCATTGGTTACCACTTTGGCGTCCCAGGCCACGCTGTATGAAATGGCCATGGATCCGGCTTCTAGCAATGTCTTGGGCGGTATCTCCTCTCCCGTCGGATTCTGTATGATAACACTCGAGGCACCCTGGATTTCCGCGTGCACATAAATGTCCTTTGGACGCATGTACCTGAAATATTGGTATTGAATTAATTGCATTTTAGATTGAATAACTACACTCACCTCTTAACAATAAGCTCATTCTGCTGCGCATCTCTGCCCCCGATAACCAAGTAATTCTCTGAGCTAATAAACCAATAAAACTTCTCAAACCAGAACACTTTTCGGGCCTTGACGATGTTCGATATAGTCCGGACCTCCTTGAGCGTTTGCTGAGTCTTACGCTCGGCTGACTTAAGCGCCTTCTGCGAGGCATCCACTGTTTTCTTTTCCTTCTGAGCTGCTGAACGCTTCATGTCGTAATAACGACGAGCATTGGCCCAAGCCGATAAAGCCAGATCGACATCGACCACTGTCACCTCTGACGTCTCGTCATCATCGTCGTTTTCATAGGGATCGCTCAGCATAAGTGATATGTGGTTCGTCTCCAGTTTTAGCTGCTTAATGGAACTGGCCACGGCATCGCCATTGGCCTGAGCCTCCTTCACCAGCTCGTGGATATCAGGCCAAGACAATTGGCTGGCAATGGCCGACTGAACGGCTCGAATGGCGTTATCCACCAAACCTTGATTGGACGTAATCAGCTCAGCCTTCTTTCTGTCTGCATCCTGCACTTTAGTCAGCTCCTCCAGACGCTTGGCATGATCGTTCTTTACATTGGATAGTTTCTTCAATGCCTCACGCTCCTGATGCAGGGTTTTCATATCGATCTTCTGCGATTCCTGCGTCGAGTAGAACTCATCGACGGCTTCCATGAAGGACTCAAACTTGGCATTTTCGAATTGTTTGAACTGGGCAAACAGGTACGGATGAAATTCGATGTTTCGGAAGAAGTATTCCACCTCGCCACTTTCTGTTGGCTTTTCCTCCTTCACTTGAATGATGTAGCCTTTAGTTTTTCCACTGTTTCCCTCAGTGATTAGGTCTTGGACGCTCTAGAAATGGGGAAAAAGAACACAGATAAGATAAATAAGTTAAACAAGGCCAGTTTGTACCAACCTTTACAGCCTGCTGCAGAGTTGGTAGGTCATTAACCATATCAAATGGTTTTTGCTCCAGTTTTGGTTGATTTCGCCCCTTCTTTTGTTTTTTGCCGGCTTTCTCTGGTTTCTCCTCTTCTCCAGGAGTCTCAGAAGCAGTTTCCTTGGTGATCACACGGTTGTCAAGGCCATGAGAGAGCAAAACATGCTCTATTACCGCAGGACCACAGTCCAATTTGGGCATCAGGACCTGTCGCAAGTAGTCGCCATTTTTAGCATTTTCCAGCAACTCAACAACAGCTTCGGGCTGCAGTTCCTCCGTGGCCTGCTTGGCACGTTTCACGGGATATTTCTCGCGCATGGCAAAGCGCAGATTCTCGCCCTCCGTATGTGGACGCAGAATATAGAGCGTGGTCAGCTTGTAGTCGGTCAGAATCAGGTTACCCCGATCGTAGAGCTCCAGAATAACATGATAGGCGGCATCGCCGGTGCCGAACTGAAAGTCCACAATACGATCACCGCCCAACTGCTGGATCTTCTCCAAACGCTTGTTCTTCAGATGCTTCCGCAGCTTCATGCTGAACCCCGATGGGGCCATGTTTTTGGGCCACTCGAAGCGGGTTGTATGGAACCGGGTGCCGGACTCGATCAACAGCGTGACCTTTTCCACGGCTCCGGTTCCAGTCATCCGGAACAGATACGTCTTGTTATCCACGTCATAGATCTGATTCACCCGCCAGCCGACCAGCCTGGAATAACGAAATTACTTTAACTATCAAGGTGTTTTAGGGACAGTGTATTTCACCACGAACTTTTGCAATTCGGCGACTCCGCATATTATATCAAAAGTATTGAAACGTGTCTTCATGGCTCCTCAACGATGGTAACAGTCTTAAGGTAACAATATTTTTAATTATAACGTGTTAACAAACTCGCTATCTAGGATAGACAAGCAAATAAATTTAACTAGAAAAAGGAAGAATGAAAACAAATTGTATCCTTCGCCCAGCAAAATTAATATCAACTGTATTAGAGATGTGCAACGTCAAGCTGGATTTATCGATAAATAAAATTAAAGGGATGTCCCTTTAAGTAATTATTGTATGTAAAAGAAAATCTGTTAAGGTTTAGTTAGTTAGTTATTATCTATCAACTATCACCATTAATTCTGTTCTGTTTTAAAGTTTTTCGATCATCGATATTTCGATAATTATCTAATATTTGCCATCGCCTCACCATATGTTTGGCTCGCGGTGCCATATCTATCCATTATCATCGCAATTCCAGAAAGGTGCTTTTAACAAACGGAGCTATTTCACAAGATTATGCCGACTGATGGACCTGTTGTCAATGTCCACGTGCTGTTTTTTGCCAAATCCCGCGAGTTAGCCCGAACTCCCCGCTCGGAAGTGGATGTGCCCGCCCAGATCGTTGCATCGGAGCTGCTGGAGCAACTAGTGGCCAGATTTGACCTTACTTCCATTCGAGACAACTTAATTTTGGCCCACAACGAAGCGTACATTGAGAATCTGAGCGATCAGATTAACTTCAAGGAAGGAGACGAGCTGGCCATCATCCCGCCTTTGAGTGGAGGCTAAACATATAGCCATGGATCACGTTAAGCTGGTTGAGGACCCCATTGACATTGCCCACATCCACCAATTGCTAGCCGACGAGGGCTGCGGTGCCTCATCGGTTTTCGTGGGCACCACGCGCGATAACTTTCAGGGCAAAAAGGTGGGTTCCCTATCTCTCGGCCTGGTATCAATTGGGGCAGTTGACTAATAATTACTTTTTGATCATGTTCAGGTGGTGTCATTGGCGTACGAGGCCTACGATAACATGGCACTCAAGGAGATGAATAAAATCTGCTCAGAGCTTCGCTCCAAGTGGCCAGAATTAAGACACATAGTTATACATCATCGATTAGGAACTGTGCCCGTGTGCGAGGCCAGTGTAGTCATAGCCGCTTCCTCACCGCACCGATCCGATGCCCTGGAATCCGTCTCGTTTGCCATCGATCAGCTAAAGACCCGGGTTCCCATCTGGAAAAAGGAGATCTACGAGGGCGATCACAACAGCGAGTGGAAGGAGAACAAGGAGTCATTCCGGCCCAGTAAGAACCAGTGATTAGCTTCCATGACATGTATTCCCTTATAATTTGTATCCACCCACACATTTCCTTTAAATACAATTAGCTAGCAATGATTTCCTTATTTTTTCCTCTGTGCATGTTCGTACTTTGCAGAAAGATCAGTAAGTAATTTCAACTACTTGGCCTGTCCCTGCAAGGTCGAAGAGTCACCTGACGAAGCCGCTCCAAAAAAGCTGGTGCAAATTAGAGTTAATGATGCCGAGTTAGCCAAGCGCGTAGAGTGCTTTGTCAACAGCAAGCGGGCCGAAATCAACTCACAGAACGTAATTGACTTCAAGGCAGAAGATAAAGACCTGAGCGATTCCTGCGCCCGGACGCATAGCTCCATAATAAAGCAGGAGAAGTCAAATTGTCATTTGAAAGGTGGGTAAACGCCTTATTTAGTGTACTTGTTTGGAGATAATCGTCATAATTAATTGTACAAACAATTTACCGCAGTTCGACGCGTCAACAATCGCTCTGGACCGCAGCAAATGGCTTTCCGGCCCAACTACGAGCTGGAGCTGAATAAACTAATGGGATCGCGTGACTGTGGAACTGACCCATCCACTGAAATAAAAAAATCGCTGCATAATTCACGTTTACAAATAATTGAATTATACATGGGCCTAGCCTCCGCGGACAGCAACGAAAGCATTTTTAGCCGAATCAAAAGAGTGGAAGACCGAATCCTACAGCTAGAGTCCATATCCCCGGAGTACAGACACTTTGTAAATATCTGTTTCCCCAGCTTCCATTTGCATTCTATAAATATTTAAATCTATTTCCAGACCAATCTCGAGCCACCGTCATCGCTGGCACCGCCGCTCCCGAAAAAGATGCGAAAGAAATCATATTCTGCCCAGGAACTGGGCGCCTTCATCCAGAAACTCAAGGATGGGGACAGAAACTGAAATATACATTTAAAATAAATACCAAATGTTGTTACTTGGTTTTTAGGTGAAGTAAAAATTTATTTTTCAACATTTCAACTATTTTTAATAGTTATTTTAAATGCATAAATGAGGGTGAAATAATCCAAAAAGTTGTTGTTTCGTTTAAAACTAAGGAATATGAATTAAGCGTGGCTGCTGATTGGTTTGTTTTGTTTATTTCGTTCATCGGTCGTCAAGCTTCATAGATTACGCCCGAAAATCTAAAGGTTATTCGTTAACCGGAGCTGCTTACTAATTATGTAATACGTGAAAATGTTAAACCTTATTCATCTCCGCCTCCGTCTCCCTCTCCGTCGCCGTTCCTAACACAGAGTGGGGAACTGAGCTTCATCGTCGACCTTCAGGGGCTTCTGGCCCGAGCGGCGCTTCTCTCCGATTCTGTTGTTGTTGTCCTGCCTGTCATAGCCGTTGCTGGCCCCCGAGTTGTAGCGCGGGCCGTTACCGCGAGGACCATCGTTGCGATAACCACCTTCGCGGGGTCCCTCGCGTGGTCCGTCGTTGCGATAACCTCCCTCTCGCGGCCCGTCGTTGCGATAACCTCCTTCGCGAGGTCCCTCGCTGCGGTATCCTCCTTCGCGAGGACCACCAACTCCCGGGCGCGGTCCCTTGCGGAAGCCACCGGCCTTGCGTCCGTCATTGAAGTTAAACTGGATGTCGACGATTCGCTGGAGGCGACCCACGCGCTGCGGATACAGCGACGGATCGTACTCCATCTCATCCTCGCTGTTGCTCTCCTTCTTCTTGCTCAAGACGACCATCTTTTTCCATTCCGGGTTCTCAACGCCCTCGCCAGCCTTGCGCAAATTGTAGTTGGGCTTGGCGCGCTGGTCCCGCAGGGCCTTCCATTCATCAAGGGTCATCTGCTTGGACTCGTCCTCCTCCACGACGGCGGCGGGATCAGCCGACTGTTCGTTTGCCGAGTCTTCTTTGTCCGCCTGCGGTGCCGATTCCCCGGTCTTCTGATCCTCAATGTCCTGCTTCGGGGATCCCCAGTTGTGGGCACCGCCACCTTCGCGCTTATCGATGGCCTTGACGCCTGGAAAAGTGTAGTGGCAAGTTATTAGTGGGCTTTGCATACTGAGAGCTTTAGCTTCTGACTGTACTTGCGATACATTAAGTTTTTAATGCGATTTAACGGAAAATATGTTCCCTCAAAAGTTATTACTTTTCAAATGCATCGAACATTTATAATATAATCGGAATAGCAGAAGCTGTTATCACATAAAATGGGATTTGTAGATTTACATTGTAGATTGCTCAGTATAGGGGTCATGGGGTTAATATAAGTTTCAAAGTATTCAAGTTAACAAGTGTACAAAGTAAAAGAAAGAAAAACCTGGAGTAAACAATAAAACTAGACGTGCTAGGGACATTCTTGGTCTTGTTGTCCAATTTTTACGTACTTTGCTAATACTTTAACACTAATTCCACTTTAATTTAAAATATTTGAAATCCAACGATCACGTGGAGAACTGAGAACTGTATTTTGAGAAAATCGTAATCTTGTTGCCAAGTGCTCTGCTCTCATTCTCATTTGCAGCATACCGCCATTGCAGGTTGATGTTGATCTCTGAGAAAATGATTTTGAATTTACAACAAATCTCCGGATTTCCATAATAAACTTTTTAAATTGATCAAATATACGTTATATAAAAAGAGTTAAACATAAACAAAACAGCTGAAGCTGAATGAAAAGATTAACAATTAATTCATAGGGAGATTTCTCGCGTTTCCTATTTCTATTTTCGAATCTTCTGGAATAGCAGACTGGCAAAGTCACGTGTAAATTGAGCGCGGTGGGCAAGCACTTTGTAATCTTGTTACCAAGTGTCCGTCGTGCTCCCATTTTACTCTACATTTTGCTGCATGCCGCCATTGCAGGTTAATGTTAAACTTAAAAACCCATTTGACGCAAGTAATCAAACAATGTAAACACGAGAGAACAAAGAAAACCAGCCCCGGGTCTCACATATCATCGCAAATATTGGGTGGGGTGTAATTACCGGTTTTATCGGATCCCGACTGGCGATCGAACTCGCGCTTGCCGAATTTCTCGCCGGCGCGGAAGCGTGGTGGTCCCCTGTTATCACGATTGTTGAACTGGCGCTGCGGCAGCTCGTTGCCGAACTCCCCGGCATCCCGGTTGCCGCCAAAGTTGCGCTGATTGTTGTTGTTGTAGTTGTTTCTGGCGTTGAAGTTTCTTTCGCCGTTTCCGGCAGGAGCGTTAGCGTTTCGCGTGGGCGGACCCGCCTTCCCTCCCTTCACTGGACTGGTGCCGCCGGCGCTCTTGGCAACCGCATTATTAGCCTTCTTGGCCGCAGCAGCACCCACCGGCTTGTTCTCCTTCTCCTGCTTGCTCTTCTGCGACTTGGGAGCGGACGCCTCCGGCTTCTTGGCCGGCGCAGCGGCTACGGCTGCGACAGGAATCTGTGGCGGAGCATCGTCGTCCATGAACAACAGCTCGTAGCGGTTATTGCCTGAGTTATCCATATTGTAAATGGTCTGCGGGTGACAAGTAAGCTGATTTATGATTATTTTCTCGGTGGGAGTGCGCGTTTCTAATCGCACATGGCCGGCTGGGATCGTTAGCTACGAAAATCGGTTTAGGTTTGCAAAAACGCGGAGCACAAATTACGCACCTCGCCGGAAACGAAAGAAAGAAAATCGATAGCGCACTCGATGGCCAAAAATCGCTTGACACTTTGAAATCGAATGAAATTTGCGAATTCTCTGGCACGAGTTGGGTTGTGAAATCTGCTAAAAGTATTCGATTAGCGTGCGTTAAACTGTGTCTGTGCTACGTTTATAACCGAAATTACAGGCCAATAATTTGGCTAACGCTTGCGATATGCAGAAAATAAAGAAATCATTTGGCCAAAATGAAGAAAATTTCAAAATCAAGGTCTAGAGAAATGAGAAAAAATATAAATGGTATTTAGTATTTTGGGAATACAACCATCGCAATGAATAGTTTTTGGTAAGTCTGTATCGATGTATGGATGTTCTAGAATTTTTTCTAATTACTCTCTAATCACTTTTTTAAAAACTAAATTAATAACAGCCACTACTTTTAAAATGTTCTTATTTAAATAACTTTGGTACGGAATTGGGTAGGAAATATAATGCTCTTGGGAACGACTAATAGCATTCTTAGCATAAGGTAATTCTCTGCCGCGTGTAATAAAATTTACAGAATTGTTCTACTTTACTACACAAATATGGCTAGCAAAGACCGGGGGATGCTGTTTTAATTATGAATTGCCTCGCGAAATCGATGGTAGTTACGAGGAGGACGACCTGTTAAAATTCCTTTGAAAATTTTTAAATAAAAGGGAATTTTAAGGTCACTTTTTCGCTTTTTTTTAAATATATTTAGCAAAATTTTTTTTAATTCTTTCGATTCAAAAACAGCTTTTTTTTTAATTCAAAAAGTGGCAGCACTGACAACATCGTATCAATGTTTAACTTTTTTCCGGAACATCGATATACCGTCGATGTATCGATGTATCGCCAAGTCTCTCCCAATTATCGTTTCTGACATTTGTTTTTTGATGCGTTGCCATCGAAATTCTCAGTCCTCTTCGGCCTAAATGCAAGTAACAAATTCAAGTTAGCGCAAATTCCTTGTACTTTTGTAAGCGAATCCGGCGCTAATTGGCGCCCTTGCGTATGCGTGAGAGGAAGCGGAGCCGCGGAGCAGAGTAGCAGCTAAGCAGCGTTTAGAGGCGAAGAGAAGGACGGACTGGGGATCTTGGAGTGGCTGGCCACTGGATTGGGTGCACGAGCACGAGCATCTAGCAATTGGTAAAGGGGCCGTCGCGTTTGCGTTTCGCCGGTGAGTCCAAAAATAAGACAGTACTACTTCCCGATTTAGAGTAAGTTATTCATAAGGCTAATTTAAGTGCGTGCCCGCTCGTGTGCCTGCGAGTGGTTTTCTCACATGAACACGGACCGGGACACATGCATAAACAAAAAAATCAATAACACGCTTTGATGGCGACATGCAGTTTTTCGGTTTTCGTTTTTTTTTTTTCGGGGAGCACTGCTCCGGTGGTAACGGGTCGTTTACGATTCCCTTTCTGGATGCGGAATCACCTTGACCTCAGTTCCATACGATTGAAATCGCAAAAAAAAATCATTTCCGGCGACGAATTTCGAAGAGCAAAAAAAGCCGCATTCGAAATTCATGATGTCATTCATTTCACTCCTTTTTCGGACTTTTGTCGCATACAAATCGACGGTTCCTCCATTGTAATAAGGTCATGTCGGCAATAGGCCTCGTTTTACTTTTACCTGCATACGTTAGCTTTTGATTATCCTACTTTTGGGGGTTGTTATCTGCCACCCCTTCTCGATAGTAATGCAGGCCTCACTGCTATATTTACACCCTCAACCATATACGGTGTATCCGAAACGAAACGAAAAAAAAAACATGGATATCTGAAATTGGGAACTCGATTAGAATGCACATAAAGACGAAGCTCCAAGCTGTATAAGGACTGAACAAGAACAAAAAATGTTCTAAAAGAAGCAAGGTCAGCTGAATTTATTAGAAGACAATGTCGCAGTGGTGACCATTTGACTTTTAGTCATTGCAATTTTGATTCATTTTAAATATTTTTTACCAACATTGAAAAATGTAAACACAACTTAAAACTAATAAAGCTTTAATGTTACGTTCTTGGTGCTTGGCAAAAGGCATTTATGTTCAATTAAAAATCCCATTAAGAATTGGTGGCTCTATGGAATTCTTGTATATCTTCGAAAAGTAAGATATAAAGTTCTGGAGTAGGTACACCTTCTTAATGTGCGGCCAAGGTAAAAACTCACATTAAGTTCAAACAATATGAGTTCCACATTGATGAAATATGCGATTTTGATAATGAAAGTCCTAATGTAGAGTGTGTCCTTATGTAAAGTCCTTGACTTGAGCTTCTGCCTGTGTCTTCCGCGGGCATTTTCGGATGCATGTATTGAGGATTTCCTCCCTCACGTTAGTTTAATTCCTAGTTGGGCACGCACTTTGTTCAAGCTGCTCATTTCGTTTTTTTTTTTTTAGAAGCCGCATAAATTTCGAAAACTATATGTTAAATCGTTTATCTGACTAAATTGCTTCGGATAAAGAAATATATTAGTATTTCTTAATCTTGACTTGAATGGTTCAAATCGTCATTGTAATATTGTGACCGATATGTATCGGCACCAACTATAATTTTTTTTTTTAGTTGTATTTTGTAGTATTTAAATGCTGCTTTCTTATACATACTTTTACCTATTTTCTAGTAAGATTTATTGTAAGTGCTGAGCTTTGTAATAATTTATTTACTGCTGTCCGATCGATATCAAATACGCTTAATAGAAAGAAAACTTATAACATGTTTTCTATAATACACAATATATATTTTTTTTCTTTTTGAAATGTTGAACATTTCAAACATTTCAACTTTCGCCTTTAACGGTGGCAGACTATAATTAAGTATGTCTTTAAACAGAAGTGAATTTAAAGACTTTTTTACTTACTTTACTTACTTTTACTCTTTACTATATCCTAATAATTTACTTTATACTACTGTATACTTTTTGTTAACTAAAAAGAAAGAATGGCATTTTTAGTAAATTCTTCGATTGTCTCTTTTAGCAAGCACTAGAAGAGATGGTTTTGTGAGCGTATAAAGGGAAATTACATGGATCTACATATTAAAACTCGTATCTTTAGAAGATCCCGAGATCAAAATACAAAAAATATGCGTAGATCGAATCACTGTTGATATTTACTCCCATATATGTTTCTCCTAACTAGGGAGTACTTCTGTTATAATGCCCGCATAATGTTCTATACTTGCGGCAAATTGGATGTGCTACCTCCCCATTCCCGCTCTAATGCTCCTATGTGTTATCCAATTGCTTTTGATACCCTTACTACTAAACTGCCTTTGTTGTATTCGAACGAATACAATGGGACTAGTGCATGTGATGTATAGGAATTCTAGTTAGAATTGCTTTTGGACATTAAATAAAAACATTAAATGCCTGCCGCAAGTCGTTGGTGGCTTAAAATGCTCAACATTTTGCTGTGATTATTTAAGGCAATGTCCACATCCTGCATTATCCTCCCTTTTTGTCATTTGCTTTCTTGTTTCCTTAGCTTAAGAGATTTAGAATAGATAGTTAATGTTTCATATCAATTGAAAACAAATAATAATTTTAAGAGTAACTTTGGCTATTACTTGTATACATTTTATATAAAAGCTTTTTTTCCTTCAATTTTATAGCCACTCAATATCTGAAATCAAAACTCACATTAGTATCTGTCGATACGAATAACCAAATCGAAACCAAAAGTGTTAGTTTACTGCGAGCCACATGACCAGCGATTAATGTTTATAGGTATCACGAGCAAACAAGATGGATACCAAAAGCATTGCGCCCAATAGACCCATAGATGGGACGAAATTTCTTGAGTTGTTGACAACAGTATCATTGGACGAGGTTCTCAGATTTGAATTTCGCCGCGGCCCGTCGGAGAAATGGGAGTGCATGGTGTTCCAACAAACTGAAGGCAGGAATTACAGATGCAACTTCTGCAAAGTCGTTCAATCGGGGGAAAAGAACCTATTCAGCCACTTGAGTGGTAAGAAACACAACATACAATTGGCCAGTGTTCCACAATTGCAAATAAGAATTAGGGCACTCGGTGCTCCAAGGCAAGCTGCCGGTAACAACAACAACAAAATCAGCTCTCCTTCCATTTCGAAGAACCCGAATGCTTCCAACAATAATAAGGTTATAAACAAAAATGATAACAACGCGGCCAAGCCAGCAGCTGGAAATTCAGCTAAAGCTGAACCCTCACCTAAGGTTACTCCTAATACAACTGCAAACGTAGCTCAGCAGAAAGCTACCCCAAATGCTAGTGGTGGTAGTAATAACCCACCGAACAAGACTTTTCAGAGTCCGGGGATGAAGAAGGGACCCAACTTGGCGAACACTAATAAGAACATGGGACAAAAAGCACAGCCTGAAATAAAACCTCAGCCCCAAGCTGGGAAACCAAATCCCCAGCAGAAAGCAAGCGTTCAGCCACAGAAAGCACAGACTCCACAAGAGCAAATGAAGCCCCCGCAGGGTCAACAACAAAGAGCACAACAAGGCCAAACTGGGGGGCAACCACCCACTTCAAATCCAAACATAGTGAAGAATCCACTCGCCACCAAGATATCCTGCGTTCCGCTTGCAAATCTAATCAGTGCTACTCCAGAGCCGGTATCAGATGATGGCAGCAATAACGATGTCATCATCATAGACGAGGATCAACCGCCAGAGGGTCAGAAAAACTTGGCCGGTCCCAAGAACCATAAACCCAATCAAGCTGGCCCAAATCAATCAGCTCCAAAAACAACCGCTCCGATACAAGCTGCTCCAAAGCAGGCAGCTCCAAAGCAACCTATGCCCAGTCAGTCAGCTCCCAAGCAAAATTTACCCAATCAAGGTGTTGTTAAGAACCCAATGGCTAACCAGGCAGGACCCAAGCCGAAGCCTGCACCGCCTAATCAAGCAGGTTCAAGAAATGGTATACCTGTGCAGAGATTGCCGACCAAACCTGCCATGGGTCCCGCTCGACCCGTTCCCGTTGAAAAGGTAGCAACACCTTCGACCTATGGCGAACGCCCAACGATTCCTCGTGCAGCCCCGCCTCATGCCGGTACATTAAACAAACCAACTGGCGTTACATTTGATTCCGCTTCGCATCAAGACGAAATTATGAAGCTTGTTGGAGTGGAGTACGTTTTGAAAATAGTGAGGAGTCTGAACGATTTAAATGTCCGCTATTTATGTTGCTTGTGCGATATTACCGTGTCCGAGCAATCGATGCACAACCATTTGTTGGGCTATAACCACCGTCTGAAGTACTTTGACAAGCATTATCCGACTGCAATGCGACAGTACCGCCAGTATGTGGCCAATGTGGAGGAAGGCGATGTCTGCAAGATAATGATCCCTATTTTCGACAAGCTTGCCCTGGCCATTGAAACGCATCATGGTCGAAAGAGACCCTTCCAGTGCTATGAACACTTCTTCGCCAAAGATCGCCAGTCTCTGATCTCCAAGGCCTTTAATCGATGGCATGCTTCGGAGAAGGTGGGTCCCACGTTTACCCATGTCGTCGACTCGCAAGAGGTGGACGAGTTAATAAAAAATGCCCGAAGCAACACACAGTGCTTAATGAACATGGAGAACCCAAATCCCTACATGCGTCCCACATACGAGGCCCAGCCTCAAGCCTCAAATTATTCTGCGGGCTACCAGAACATGCGTGTACCGAACAGTGGTCCATCGAGTACAGTAGATGACGAGACGCACAAGCGAATGGTCGAGAACTTCCTTCGAGACACTAGACAATCTTCGGGCGATAATCAGAAGTCCCGAAGCTCGAAGCGCTCCCGATCCCCATCGCCGCATCAAAGGAAGAGGGTGCCAACAAATCCCATGAAGAACAAGCTATGGAATCTCGACCGCTGGTCAGTGTCTCCACTGCGTGATGGGGACATATGGCAGGCCTACCGTCACATGGTCGATATGAAGGTTCGTGAGCTGAACACCTCTTTTGCAACGTACAAGTCTGATCCGGAGCAGCATCCCAATTATCAGAGCGAGTGGCAAATGTTCTGGAAGCGCCGCAAGGACGAACTTGTACTCGCCGGGGTCAATCACCGTTCGTACAACTTTCAAAACGAATGGATTCATTTCTTTAACAACCGCCTTGAAGAACTGTATGACCAGGACATTGAGAACATCAAAATAAAGTGCCGCGAAAGGCTGTGCCTGCCAATGACAAATAACGAATTGACTAACAAGAAGTATCATGTCAATGTTACCGAGGCAGCCGCTGCCCCTCTAATGAACAACAGCAACAACAACCCAGTAGCTAATAAAGACGTCCAGAAGATGTCAGTCGATGAGGAGACGGCGGCACCTCCGAATGTGATTCACGTTCTACGCCTTTTAACTGCTCTTGAGGATTACCTAGGCAGTTTGGGGCCATTTATCACCGAAATGCTGGCCAAAGCCTTGCAGGTCCAAAAACTTTATCCAGAGCAAATACATAGCCTGACACTGACAGCCGAGAATTGTGCCATCCTGGAGACGGCTAAAGAAAAGTTTACTGGTCTTTTGATTTCGCAGATCTATGATCCCACCAAGGAGCGAGCTTTGAAGAAGGCGATTAGTGATACGGAACTTTTGCTTGAAGTGGCCAGCAAATATAACAATCCCAAAGATATCTCAGCACTCCCTATTATTGAGAAGCAAACGCCGGCAATTTTAAATCGAATTCAGCAAAACGTCGAAAAGCCGTTGGACAAAACTGAATTAGCAGCCAAGTTGGCGTCGTCATTAGTGTCCCAGGGCAAAACGTCCATTAATCGTGAAGAACTGCAGAAAATTCTTCAAGTTTATACGATGATTGAGCAAAAGAAACGTCAGGATGTGGTTGATGCCCCAGGCATGGGAAATCAGCTACCCAGCAATTCTGGAAATCATCTGCCTAGAAACACGGAAAATCATCTGTCCAGCAACTTTGGAAATCAGCAACCCAGAAATTCGGGAAATCACCTACCCAGCAACTTGGGAAACTCAGGAAATCATGTCCCCAGAAACTTTGAAAATCAACACCCCAGAGACTCTGGAAATTATTCCACCAATTTCTCGGGAAATTCTGTGGCCCCAGTACGTTCGACTGCGACAATTTCGAACCCAATAAACAATGATAACTTGTTGACTCAACACTCGACTAGAAATTCAAATGTCGCGATCAATGCGAACAATGCGACCAGTATGTATACTGGTCAAAACTATCCTTCAAATGTGGCTCGCTTTAACAATCAAAACACTAACAACATAGCTAACACCTCAAGCGCGTTTTCGGCTGATCGTGGACAGTTTGGATCCGGCGTATTACCGTCGTCGTCATCGTATCAAAGCAGTCTTTTTGGCACTGGAACACCGGCAATGAATCCTACCAGCAGCGTTCTGCGGCACGATTTTAGCAATTCGTCGCTTTTTAACTTCAATACCAATTTGAATCCAACGTACAACACCACCAACACAAGCCGAAGGAATTTCTAAATGATAATGATGTTAGCTTAAATAACAATTAGAATTATGATTGAACACCTACCTTTATAATTTTACAATGATGTAATCACACCATTTAAAAATCATCTACTTACATTGAAAATCTGTACAACATTTTAACAATGTAATGTAAATAAACTTCATAATTTGAAACTTTTTTTAATCATTCGGAACATACAAGAAGACATGCACACGTCATAGATCATACAATATACACGCCAACCTTCTTCTTAAATATTAACTATTCAAAATGTATTTGTGGTGTATTACATTTCTTTCAGTGCAAGAAATAAATTTTGTATTATCTCGAAAACAACGAAATTAGACATATTTTACCAGATTGATCCTTTGGAAGCTGAGAAATGCAAAAATAATTAGTTTACTACTAACCCTATAGTCATTTTTAAAGTGGTAATTATGTTCGATTGCCAAAGTAACAATTCCTTATTTTTAAAATGCAAATTAATCCTATCGATCCAAAGGCAGAGATATAATAACTTTGCTTCGATTCCGACCCTTCCAAAACGATGTAACTGAAAAATTACACGTCCAGATCAAGTCGCCTGCCAATGAGGCAAAGAAATCAAACTTCCTTTTTAAAGTACTCAAAAATATAAAATATAAATCATAGAAAGTAAAAATAATATTAAGTTCAATTGTATTTTAAATTAGAAGGCCTGATTCCAGTGGCACGACATACAATCTTACTCATTTTTTAAAACAAATCTTAAATTCTACTCGGAAAAAAAACTTTTGCTAGTAGAATTGACAAAAAATGAGGCTGGTGAAAATGTATGTGGTGTCGGAAAAAGGCTCAATAGTCATTAAGTGTGAGTTGAAGCCAAACATGGATAATAGATCAATTGAAAGGAGGATTTTAACGAACAAACACAGTCACGATGCGCGATGCTTTGAAGATGGAGCCGAAACCCGAACGCAGCTATTATCTAAAACTCCAAAGGTTGGAATGAATTGTAAACCCCTCAATTGTACTAACAAGGATAATATGGATTCAGAGTTCTGTGAAGACATTACAGAACTCTGATGAAACAAGCCAAAGTGTTTGGGGATACTTCTAAGGTACTCAGCTCTCCCCAATTCGCCACCAATTAGTTCTTAGATGTCTTAGTCGCTCTAAAGCATTCGCTCCTAAATATTATATTTATTATAGATCGATCTTCTGCGTCTTGCTACAATGCCAGCGGAACCTCCAGAGATGGGGGGCTTTCTTATGTAGTAGAAAAAGGTACGAATCAAATTGAATGTTGTTCTTTAAAAGTTATTCATTCGCGGGCAGATTCCTAATAATCTGGTATCTTAAAGGCTATGGTCGATTTCTGAGCTCACTGTTCAATTTTCGAGCACAAAAAATTGTTTCTTATGAAGTTAATCTCTGCAAAATCTTTTACGGCTCGGCAAAATAGCAGCTGATTTCAGAGAGCCATTTCATGCTAAAAACTCCATAATGACAGATCTTTTAGGTGGAGTGAATTTTGATATATTACAAAATAAATTTTCTTGACGGAAAGTTTATCTGGTATTTATGTTTTCCTGTCTTTAACAGTGAGTGTAGAAACCGGCCCGGAATGAATTACTTTTCTCGGTGGACTCCAAAGTTGATAAAATGCAGATTTTACTTAGTACAACTTCCAGTATCATTGATAGTGATAGTGATAGCGAACTTGTGGCGTATGCAAGGACCTTCGGCACAGCTCAGCCGAACTCCCATAAACGCAGTTCTTACACGTCGAATGTTTCTCCGAAGAACAACTACTTTAAATCCATTATTCCTCTTAAAAGTCCTATGCCTTCGCCACTGATCCATATGCACAAACCATATTAGGTTTAGTGAAAACAAAGACTTAGCTTGACCTTCAAATATTTATTTATTTATTTCACAATTTCAGGAGTCGTTATGCCTTCTTCCTTGTGTGAACCACTCACAAGTTCTTCGTAAGTTGAGTATTTTTTAAACGAAATATATATTCTGTGGCTTCAAGCGTTAAATTCATAATATTATTAGCAATACACAGCAAAGAGAACAACTAAATAAAATGTATTTTATCTTGTTATATTTTTAACTTGTGGCACAAAATAAATATTTCTTGTCCTAACTTTTCGCTGTTTCGCTTTGACAATAATACTTTATTTGTTTCGGTGTATATGGTGTTGTAGAGCCAATTTAGAATACCTAAAGCAAGATGATTGGATTACTAGTGGAAAGCTTGGCTCCCGCGAAGCCGTTCTGGTTTTTAGAACGAACATTCTCAATCCGAAGACCCGCAAGACCCTGTCCGAGAGGTCCTCCGCCCAGGCGCTGCTCGAGACCAAAGACAGGGAAGATGACGTTTTATGCAAAAAGGCGGAAACGTCTGCGCCAACCTGTAGCAACGAAGCTCTGAGCGGCGGCTCCACGCAGAAAAATGTTTATTTATTAAAGAAACCACAAAATTGTGATAAATCGGATAAATTAAAGTTTTGTAGCCCCTTTAAGAAGATGCTTAACCGATATTCCTCGAGTGATACGTCCATTTCCAGCGAAGGCGAAGCCGAGCCTTCGCGCAGTATTGAAGGCAAATCGCGAGTACTTAAGACTAGCCTGAATTCCATAAATATAAAATTAGCCGATGATGAAATGTCGAAGGAGAGTGGATACGATTCCCTGGGACCTGCCCATTCCAGTACGAATACGGCTGAAGCGAGCGAGGATGACCCGGAGGCGACCAGCGAGGACGAGGTTGAATGTGGCGTCAACATGCCGGCCTTTAAGCTTAATATTACGTATAAGTTTCACCAAACGGAAACCAAGTTGCTGAGAAAGCTCTTTAATGTCCATGGCCTTACCGAATCGCAGGGTGAAAATAATTTTAACCTTCTCTGGACTGGTGTCCACATGAAATTGGATATTGTGAGAAACCTGGCGCCGTATCAGAGGGTTAATCATTTTCCTAGGTGAGCATAAATACCGCTCGCTCTTAACATTATACTAATACGCTGTCAAAAATTCGCAGATCCTACGAGCTAACGCGGAAGGACAGGCTTTACAAGAACATTGAGCGGATGCAACACCTCCGTGGGATGAAACACTTTGATATTGTGCCACAGTCCTTTGTGCTGCCCATTGAGTCCCGGGACCTGTGTGTGGCCCACAACAAGCATCGGGGACCGTGGATAGTGAAGCCAGCAGCATCCAGCCGAGGCAGGGGAATATTTATAGTGAATACGGTAATGCCGGTGACAAGATATTTTGATTAAAGTCATTAAAGCATTTATTTCTTGCAGCCCGACCAGATTCCGCAGGATGAACAGGTGCTTGTTTCAAAGTATATTGTGGACCCGCTGTGCATCGACGGCCACAAGTGTGATTTACGCGTCTACGTGCTGGTGACCTCCTTTGATCCCCTTATTATTTATCTCTACGAGGAGGGCATCGTGAGGCTGGCCACAGTCAAATACGACCGGCATGCGGATAACCTGTGGAATCCCTGCATGCACCTGTGCAACTATAGCATCAACAAGTACCATTCGGATTATATAAGGAGCTCCGATGCCCAGGACGAGGATGTGGGCCACAAGTGGACGCTGTCGGCCCTTTTGAGGCACCTGAAACTCCAGAGTTGTGATACGCGTCAACTGATGCTGAATATAGAGGATTTGATTATTAAGGCCGTGTTGGCCTGTGCCCAATCCGTCATTTCCGCCTGCCGGATGTTCGTGCCCAACGGCAACAACTGCTTCGAGCTGTACGGCTTCGATATATTGATAGACAATGCCCTGAAGCCATGGCTTCTGGAAATCAATCTGTCGCCATCAATGGGCGTCGATAGTCCGTTGGACACGAAGGTGAAGTCATGTCTGATGGCCGATCTCCTCACCTGCGTGGGCATTCCGGCCTATAGTCCAGAAATGAGATCTCACTATGACCAGAAATGGTCGCGATTCCAGCGTAGTTCCAGCTGCCAAAGGCAGCCAACCATATACTCAGGTGTGGCCCTCGCACAGAAGTCGAAGAAATCGAAGAAGAAGGGAGGAGCAGCAGCCAATGTTCAGGCTCAACTAACCGGTGAAGAGCAGCGCATTTTGCGCCATGCACGCCAACAGTATTCCCGCCGCGGCGGATTCGTACGCATTTTCCCCACGGACGACTCCATGCAGCGTTATGGTAACTTCCTGGACTCCAGTACTGGCATTCCTATTTCAACGCCGACGGTGCAAAGTCAGACATTCCAAACGCCGGTTTTGCAACACAATTACAACCAAATGCTGCATCTAAATCTGTACTGCCAGGATGCAGGCCGGCATAGCCGAGACGATAACTCAGAGGAGAACCGCATTGGCCAGTACGAGAGGGCCCTGGAGACCGATTCAGAGATTCCGTTCATAAAGAAGGCAGCGGTGGCCAAGTGCGAGGAGGAGGGGCGGAGGCTGCGCAAGGTGATGCTCAAGAAGATTTCCAGTGGATCCGAATTGACGCAGTTCCAGGCGCGGCAGACTTTCAGCTTGTACCTGGAGTCCGTGCTACGACGCCTGACAGAAGATCCTAAGGACAATCACGAAAAAATTATCCTGAAATTTTTGAACAAATTCGGAGGAGCCGTTAAGCCGCCGGTTGTGTTTCGGAATATGCAGAGTCTCAAGGTGGCCAGCAAGGCCCGATCGGCAATGGTGGCCAAGCTTCTGGGCGACTTTCTGGAAAACTACAAGCGGGACACCGAGGCGTATGTCGATTCGTTCGATCACTTCGGAATGATTCCATCCAGTGCCTACAATCAGTTCCTGATGCACGCACAAGAGTCCGACTTGGAGGCAGTGCTGACTCTTCACACCAATGTTACCGGAATCATGCCCTTCCTGTACAACCGATGCGGACTGTCAGTGCCACCAACGCCGCCGATTCCGTCCGGCTTGCACGGATTTTTAAGAGCCCTCCCGGCCATGGTGACAACTTCGGGCACGGCCAGGGAGCTGAGCAAGTACGATGGATACTTCAGGAACTGCGACAAGGAAAAGATGTTCCTGTAAGAGACCCGAGAGCACAAATAGCGAGGCTCAAAAAACTTTTTAGCTAATTCTTCGAAGCTTTTGTCCAGTCAGTCATACTCGATAGTAAGTCAAATTATTTTTGTATTCAAATTTTCGCATTGAGGCAGAGGATCAACACAAAATACCAAACTGTTATAGGAAACAACGATTACAAAAAATGTAGTTTTTGAACTGCTTTATAAAAATTAAACGTAAATAGCTTTTATATTAAAAAAATGAAAAGAGGACAACTTTTTCTGCCTGCAACACAACTCATAGCTTTAACAAATATAATACTTTCTACGCCAAAGATATATGAAACAGAAACTTCGAAAATAAACGAGAAATGCACAAAATAACAACACCAGTTTAATGTCTTTAAACTTTATTTGGTCTTGGGATGGTGTTAAGTGGATCTTTTTCAGTTGATTCTTAAATGGAATTAAAGTTTATGTTATATAGCTTTGGCTTTGTGTTTATTTTTTCAAACTTAATGTTGTATTATGGGATCCTTTGAATTATTTTCAAATTCTTGTTTTAAATTTTGGTTTTATTTTTATATTACTTTCTGAACACAAAGCCGTATTTTAATAGTTATTAAAAGTTAGTTCAGGAGTTGGTTGGTCCTTTTTCACAGGTAGCTATCGGTATTCGACTGCGGAGATGTGTAAGTTTTCTCTTTTTACTTCTAAACGTGCGGTTCATCGGCTAAAAAAATGTGAAAATCTACCAAAAACATACCGTAAATAGCTCTGAGAACTCAGAGCCCTCTCCAGGGTGTACTTTGGGCCAAAATATTTAAATATGGGCAACGTGCAATACATGTGGCTACGTGCGTAGGGAAAAAGCTTTTACAGGAACAGCTTTCTGGCCGAAGCTTTCGAGAGAATAATCGCGAGTGGTGTTGCCAGTGGTCATCATTTCCTTTTTTGGCAGAAAAACTCACTTCTGCTCGGACTATTGTAATGGCACAAATAATAGGAAAAAGTAGTTACTAAAAATAAAAATAAACTATTTCCTGTTGGTCTGACGCGTACATAAATCTGTCAATTGGAAATACGGGGCAAACGAGTGGGCTACTAGTAGGATCTCTGGAGACAAATGTGCGGTAAGCAAACAAATGGTATTGATTAATTCTCCAGCAAAATAAATATAAATATATATATTTTCGATATATGCTTTCCGTGTAGCCACTACACCCATTAGGAAGCCCCCCACTCTCGCCGCACAGATACAGATAGCTGTGTGAAGACATTTTCATATGAAGACAGACGCAGGAGGAAATTCAATTTTCAGAAACAAATCCAAACAATGACAGCTGATTCCAGTGCACGTAATGTATTCCGAAAGAACGGCGTTGCCGGCTTGGGCAACAACGGTCATGGCCGAAATCTTATTACGACGGCGAATCCATCCGGCGGGAGCAGTGCGTCCCTGCTCCAGAAGCAATTGTCCTTTAAGACGCCCGTGGGGTCCAAGCAAATGGGCAAGTCCGATGAGATTGAAATGATTGACAGTTCGAACATCGAAAACTTCAATACGCGTTATAATAAGGTAATGAGTTGTTGCGGTGTACATGGCTCGAACTTTGACCTTTACATAAAATGAATCAGTTGTTCACAAAAGTATTAAATGTGAAATTTGGTTATTGCTTAACTTAAAACTGAACTAGTCATTGTATAAACATTATACAAAAAAAGGAAAATAATATATATTATAGTTGTATTTATAGATTTTATTTTATTTTACATCAAAGAAAAAGGCATCAACGATTATATATGTTTATATTATAATATTTCATACAAAACATCTTGAATATGAATATAAAGCTATTAAAAAGTAGATTCATTAATGCAACACATTTTAATTAATGAAAATTACAGAATAGTATTATTGGATGGATATGCTGCGCCCCGTGTATATGGCTGCGTACCTCCGCGGCGGTGCACAAAATGGCCATCACATCGGCCACGTTGCTGGTGACCACATTGCTAGTAGCATCGCCCATTTTATTTTTGATAAGTACTGCACCGTCTCCCCTGCCGCGGGATTGCTATATGGAGGGGGATCGGTGCTCGCCCGCCGTCTCAGCACCGCCCGAATGCACAGATCCCATTTGCGAAGCAGTGGCCTCCAGCATCCAGGCCAGACTCAATTGGAACAAGGATCCGTGCACCGAGTTCAAAAAGTTTAGCTGTTGGCGCAACACTCGAAATAAGAACATAACGAACCTCATCGAAATGGGAAACTCGCAGAAAAGTGTCGACTCACAAATGCTGTGTAAGATTAAGTAGATTTTCCTCATCTTAAGAACGAATTTGAAATCTCCTTTTTTGCAGATCTTTTTCAAAACAAAGTAATGAACGGCAGCTTTAATATATTGCACAATTTGTTCGAAAGCTGCCTGCAGCAAACAACTAACTCTACTATTATGCACCACATTCTCGATACTTTGGGCGGATATATACCTGTTGGCTCAGTGGGACCCTCCAGCATTGCACCTTTGATTGCTAAGATTTATGATCTCGGTCCAAGTCCCTTGGTGGACTTATATTACGATCTAAGCTATGGAAGAAGACCGCACATTCTACTCATAATTAGTGGACCCAGTACATCGTCAACTATACTCGAGGTAGTCGTTAATATTTTTGGCAGACAATGTTTACTGATTATAAAATATAAACTTAGCGCAAAATACGTTGGATGAGCCCCAAAGCACCACCAAGTCGTATTCGACAAGGACTACCGAAACTATTGGCCGATTTAATCGACAATTTTCTACCATATTTTGTGTCATATGCTCAAAGAGTGTCTGAGAAGGATACCATTTTTGAATTTATTAAGGACCTAAACAAGGTTAGCCAATTAGAAATAATAATGTTAATATAATAAGCTATATATTTTTCAGCTCCAAGTGGAGCACTCGCGCCGAGGCTTCTGGGACAGCACTGTTTTATATAATGTATCCAGCCTACAAGACTTGTACCCAGTTGTGAGTATAAGAACTGAATCTATAACCACAGAGCCATTAAATAATGTCCTATACTTATGGTTTTAAGCTAAATTGGACCCTGTTAATACCATCGAATTGGAGTGGACCCATCGTTGTCAGAAATAGTGATTATCTGAAGGCCTTAGAATATTTTCTTACCAAGTATCCAACCCGAGTGGCACACAACTCACTGCTATTGCTGAGCGCTTTAGAAATATTGCCCAGGGATTATCCCAGTCCCGAGGTGTGCACGCGATCTACGATGTGGGCTTTGCCCGAACTGTCATCGGCCCTGTATATTGCCCAACACTCATCCGATGACTTGAAGGACATAACAAAGAGGGTATATATAATAGTAAACACTTGAACAAGTTCGGAATTAAATTTTAACCACTTTCAGGCGGAGATCATATTTAAATCGTTGAAAGCACACCTAAAGAGAGCGCCCTCCTTGAAGGGAGCTGCTCTGGTGAAGCTATCAGCATTGAAGATCCAGTCGCAGACATGGGATGGCTTCTCAAATACCACGGACTTACTGAGAACCCTCCAAACTTTGGACATAACCTCCGAGTGCTGGTTTCAAAACATCCTGGAGATATACAAGAAAAACAAACTGGTACCTACGGATATAAATCTGCATGGAGGGGGCTCCCATGATGCGTAAGTACTTAATATTTGCTAAAAAATATTGATTCCAGTGTTTAAATATTCTTTTTTTTTTGCAGCTGGGCGTATCCCATCGTGTCGACCATATTCTACGATACCCTTAGCCATTCTATCGGTCTGTTTATTCTCACATAAATTACGTTTAAGCTTTATAAATCTGTTGAAAATATTTGCAGTTGTTCCATTATCTGTCATCCTCATACCGTATTTCAATGCTGTGTTGCCTCCATACTTACATTACGCCTCCGTTGGCGTTTCTATTGCCAAGGAGATTTTGCGTTCGATTACCAAATCGTTTGACGAAAAGGCAATGCGCTGCGTTCCCCATTCTGTGAATATATTCTCAAACTACAGCCGCATGGATATACTGATACATTCGGGAGGAATGCAGATCTCATACCACTCAATGCTCTCCTTAACCGGACCCATTAAGGGAATGGCAAGACTACCCGGCCTTAATCTAACGCCGACACAAATCTTCTTTTTAGTCTCGGCTCAGGAGCTATGCGCTGAGTCGAATTACCTGGGCATTGACACCAATGCTCCCGAGTTTGATAATATGTAAGCTTTTGATACATTTTACATCTTGAAAATGTAATAATTTAATAACTTAAATAATTTCAGATTGGGTTGGCTCGTCGCCCAAGGCGGGAGTGCGACCGAAGTATTCAAGTGTCCATCGGGATCCATGATCAATGTACAGAAAACCTGCAATGTGCTTTAAACGTGTCTGTCGCCCTCGAGACTAGAGTACCTACTACTTACCTTGTCTATGATCTGAATCATCAGCTAAAAATATAGTAGCCTTAGGGACTTACCATAGTATTGTTTTTATTTAAAAATTGTAAAATGTATATTTTTCATAAATATACTGTTAATAAACTGTTGGTTTATGTTTGAACCCCGAGCCTTGAAACTGTTTACCAAATATAGATGAAAGAGAATAAATAGATTTAAAAAAATGAGCATTTTTGTTTAATTTAAAACAAAGTAGGCCTTTTTAATAATTTTACAAATAAATTGAAAATAAGAAATAAGAACAAAAATGCAAATAAAATGAAAAATCCAATATTTCTTGTAATAATTTACATAATTCTTAAAAGTATTATGAGTACATTAGCCACAACTAACCCCGAATCAAATATATCAGAAGACATAAACGCAATTCTTATCCCATGCCCTAAAAACAGCGTAAACAACACATGCGAGCCGCATTTAATTATTAATATTCACATGAACCCAAGCATTGATCTTAGCAATATGGAAGATTCTTGGATACTCGATGAAGTTTACGATCCGACAAAACGATCGGTTTTAAAGATAATATCCCCCTATTTGATTGTGGTTGGCCGGGGCGAGCCAGTTGTCATGTATCCTCTTCAATATGAAGAAGTTTGTAGAGATTCAATATTTTTTCTTACATATTAGATTAGTAATTACAAATATTTTTTTCAGTCAATTAAGCATCAAGAGTTCAGAAGAGAACAACCGGCAAAAGATGATGACAAGAACCCCAAAGGCTCACCGTCTAGTCATAGTGACGAACCTCTTCCTTCAATAAAAATGAAAGAACAGGAAGAGGTCAAGGAACAACCCACTGAAGGTAATGTCATGGACGTGCAAGACTTTCCAACTGGTAACAACACAGAACCCAATCCTACAACATATATGAAGGGGGGAACTGAGGGCAAGGACGTTCAAGGATCCCCACCTGATCAGAAGAACGAACCTCGTCCTTCAATAAACATGAACGAAAGTGAAGATGAACAAGCCACCGAAGATGATGCCAAGGATGATCAAGACTCCCCATCTCTTAAGAGTGACGAACCTCGTTCTTTAATACATATGAAGGAACGGGAAGACGAACAATCCACCACAGACGATGCAAAGTCCAGGCAAAGCATTCCGTCTAGTAAGACTGATGAACCTAACCCTAGCATAGAGATAAAGGGAAGTTATGACAAAGACGTTCAAGACTCCCCATCCAAAAAGAACAGTGAACCTGGTCCTTCAATAACTATGAAGGGAATTGAAGATAGCAAGGACGTTCAAGATGCCCCATCTGATCAGAGCAACGAACTTGTTCCTCCAATAAACATGAAGGAACATGAAGATGAACAAGCCAGCAAAGATGATGTCAAGGGAGTTCAAGACTCCCCATCTGTAAAGACTGACGAACCTCGTCCTTCAATAAATACGAACGAAAGGGAAGGTAAACAACTCGCCGAAGATGTCGTTAAGGACAGTCAGTGCTCACTATCTAGTAATACTAACGAACCTATTCCGTCACTAAATTCGAAGGAAAGTGAATGTGACAAAGGCAAAAGTTCCCCAGGTGGTCAGAACAACGAACCTTCAATAAACATGAATGAAGGTGAGCATGAACAGTCCACCAAAGATGATTTTAAGTACAGTCAAGGCTTACAATATGCTAATACTAACGACCCCCTCATGCAAATAAATATAAAAGAACAAGAGGAAGTTCAAAGTTCCCCATCTGGGGAAACTAAGGAACCTTTTTCTTCCACAAAAAAGGGAAATTATGACGAAGTCGTGGACATTCAAGGATTCCCATTTGGTAAAACAAACGATATAGATCTGAAGAAACATGAATATGAACAACTGAACGAAGTCAAGAACCAAGATAGTCCATCTCGTAATGAAAGTGAAAGTACTGATGCTTCCAGATGTAAGTAAAACAATATATAACCCTCTAGTAGGTAGTGTCATAATGCTACTTTAATTTTAGTGAAGAGACATCACGGTGTGGTATATACAAGTAAACAATCAGTAGGATTCAACATTGCTTTTCTTCAGAAAGCACCAGATAAGGACAAAAATTGGAATCACCAGAAACCTAGTCAAAGTGACCTCTCAAGCCTTGGACTAATTGAAGTCAGAGATCCGTCCTTAAAGAAGGGTAATTTCTATAATGATCTTTTGAATATCCTCTTAACGCTTTTAGTTGCAGATCGAATGGAAAGCTCAAAGGAATTGCATGGCTTTGAAAACAGAGTTCAAAAACATAATACGAATCCAGACGAAAAGAAAGATTTACTTAGGTCTTCTCAATATAATAATCAAGAGTTCGACATAAATGATCCGAATAAAATTAACAAAATAGAAAGGGATCGAAAGGCATCCGGTTCTTGGGATAAAAAACTATTTGATACAGTAAGATAAGCCCAGTTCTAAAAAATTCAAGAAATTTGAAAATTTCACTTACAGAACTCGAAGGAGAGCTTCTACCAGAATGAAAGAAATTATCACCCCAAAAGTGAAGAGCAATCAGATAGTCTAAGGGAGAAAGACTTTCCGTTGTAAGTTTACATGTTGGAAGTGCTTCCGATTTAACCTTTTTTTTATTAATAAATGCAAATGTTTTCAACTTAGATTTCATGAATCGGGGCTGGGTGCTGAAAGGAAGGACATTTCAGAAGAAATTAAAAACTTTAAGCCCAGTTTTAGCAAGCCAGAGAATCTCTTTTCAGATAACACTCGAAATGGAAACCGTCCAAAGACTGTCGATAGCAATTCGAATGAAAACTATCTCTCTTCTAGAGTTCAGAATTTAAAATCTTTTCCACACGAGAAAGAAGAATATTATAATATAAAACAACACGACAATATTATATCTCGTGTAAATGATTATCCTCATGAAAAGGAATCACTACAGAATAAGTTTAAGCTGCCCTATAATAGTCTATCTGAGTTAGATAATGCTCCAGACATGAGGCAAAGTTACAGACATGATCTTGAGCAACACCTCAATGTTCCAATCGGCTTAAATGAAAAAAAGGATGAATATTATAATGATAATGACCCTCCAGTAGAAGGAGCTCGTGAATATGACATTAATAATGAATATTCTAATGTCAAGACAGCAGAAAATAAGTATTTAAAGCAAGGAAGAGTTCCTGAACATGAAATAAAAAATGAACATTTTATTAGTAAGACACCTGATAATATTATCAATAAGGAAAATTATATACCACTAGAAAAAGGTTCTGAACTGGACAGAAAAAATGAATATTATAATGCCCTGACAGCTGGCAAAAAAGGAAAATATTTTCCAGAAGAAAGAGTTCCGGAACTTCAAGAATCAGTAATACAAAATGAAGATTACATTACTAAGACACCTGATAACATTATTAATAAGGAAAATTATATACCACTAGAAAGAGGTCCTGAACTGGACAGAAAAAATGAATATTATAATGCCCTGACAGCTGGCAAAAAAGGAAAATATTTTCCAGAAGAAAGAGTTCCGGAACTTCAAGAATCAGTAATACAAAATGAAGATTACATTACTAAGACACCTGATAACATTATTAATAAGGAAAATTATATACCACTAGAAAGAGGTCCTGAACTGGACAGAAAAAATGAATATTATAATGCCCTGACAGCTGGCAAAAAAGGAAAATATTTTCCAGAAGAAAGAGTTCCGGAACTTCAAGAATCAGTAATACAAAATGAAGATTACATTACTAAGACACCTGATAACATTATTAATAAGGAAAATTATATACCACTAGAAAGAGGTCCTGAACTGGACAGAAAAAATGAATATTATAATGCCCTGACAGCTGGCAAAAAAGGAAAATATTTTCCAGAAGAAAGAGTTCCGGAACTTGACATCAAAAGTAAATATTATAATGCTAAGCTAGCTGAGAATAGTGTTAATAAAGGAATTGGTCTACCGCAAAGTATAGTTCCGGATCATAACAGGAAACTGGTATATAATAATGCTAAGATAGCTGCAAATAGCGTTTATAAGGGAAATGATCTATTACAAGGAAGAGTACCTGAAGATGACATAAAAAATGAATATTATAATGCTAAGACAGCTGAGAATAATATTTGTACGGAAAATGCTTTACCAGAAGAACTTGTTCCTAAGCATGAGAGAAAAGATGAAGATTATAATGTCAAGACAACAGAGAATATTATTAGTAAAGTAAATGATCCACCACAAATAATAATTTCGGAACATGACAAAGAAAACAAATATTTAAATGCGAAGCTAGCTGACACAAGTTTGAATAGGGAAAATTATCTGTTACAAGGAAGAGTTCCTGGACATGACATAAAAAATAAGTATTATATTAGTAAGACAACTGAAAGTAATAGTAACAATGGAAAATATCTATCACAGGAAAGATTTCCTGAACATAACATAAAAAGTGAATATTATAATGTTAAGTCAGCTGAGAATAACATTTATAAGGGAAATAATCTACCACATGGAAGAGTTCCTGAACATGATCAAATAAATGAATATAAAAATGATGTGATAGCTGAGAATGATATTTATACGGGAAATGATTCAGAAGAAAGTGGTCCTGATCATGACAAAATAAATGAATATTACAACGCTAAGATAGCTAAGAATAATATTAATATAGAAAATGATCTACCACACGGAGTAGTTCCTGAAAATTATCAAAAAAGCGAATATTATAGACCCAAGACAAATGAGAATATTTACAAAGAAAATGGCCCACAACATGAAAGATATTCTGAACTTGAGAGAAAAAATGAATATTATAAAGTTAAGGGAACTAAGAATATAAATAAGGGCAGTGTTCTACCTAATAAAATGGAGAATATTTATAAAGGTAGTGTTCTAGCACAGGAAAGTGCCCCTGAATATTACAGAAAGAATAAATATTATAATGCCAAGACACCTGAGGGAATCGATCTATCAAAACAAAGGAGTTCTGAACATGATCGAATGATTGAACATAATAATGATGTAACAGCTGAGAATAATATTTATACCGCAAATGACTTAAAGGAAAAAGTTCCAGAATATGACCGAAAAAGTAAATATTATATTAGTAAAAATAATATTAATATAGAACATGATCTACCACAAGAAATAGCTCCTGAACATGATCAAAAAAACGAATATTATAGTCCCAAGACAACTGAGAATATTTACAACGGAAATGGCCTACAAAAAGAAAGATTTCCAGAACTGGAGAGAAAAAATGAATATTATAAAGTTAAGAAAACTGAGAATATGAATAAGAACAGTGTTCTACCACAGGAAGAAGTTCCCGAATATGATAGAAAAAATAAATATTTTATTGCAAAGATAACTGAAAATATTTATAAGGGAATTGATTCACCACAAGGAGGAGTTCCTGCTCATGGCATAAAAAATATATATTATAAGGCTAAGACAGCAGAAAATATATCCAGACTTAATTATCCAGTCAGCCAAGAAAGTATGAATTTTAATTTTAATGAACCCATGAAAAGTCATTCCGGCAACAATGATGAATTTCCTTATTCCAAAAAATATGATCAGCCTAATGTTAATCCATATCCAAGCAGATTTCCAAATGTTTATTCGTTGAAACAGGAAGATATTAATTTTATTATAAACAAACATATGAGAGAGAATCTTCAAAGTAAGTTATACCTCACGTTTCTTCTTCTTTTAATTTTAATTATTTATTTTTATGACAGAATATAATATGCATAAGAATGATAAAACATTTGATGGCGAAAATGCTCATACTGTACCATATAATTTAAATCCTGAAGATCTGAAAGGTATGATTTCTTAGGATTCATTTTACATTTTTTATTTTAACTTTATATTATTAATATAGATATGTATTTTTATAAAAATGGTCAACAATTTGATTGGAAGAGTGCCAAAAGTATGCCACAAAATTTTAATCCCAGAGATTTATATTCCGATCGTGGTCAACCCTATGCTTATTCAAGGTTTCCTCCAAAGAAACTGTTTTCATCTTATCCCAGGACCAACCCGTACAGATCTGTGCCTAGAAATTATAAAAGAATAAGACGAAGCTCCTCTCCAGGACACACTTTAGGAAACAGAGATGAGGTTCAATATATTAATGACCCCAACCATCAAAAAGAATTTAATTTACAAAAAATAGAAGAGAATGGCGAGGTTCCATGCGATACTTGTGGTGGAAAAAATAAAAAGAAGGATGATAAGCCCCCAACAAGATATTGCAGTGCATTGACTGAGTCAAAAAGCCTCGAAAGTAAAATAGAAAGCTCTGATGAACAACAAAAAGAGTTTAATTTACAAAAAATTGAAGAGAATGGTGAGGTCCCCTGCGATACTTGTGGTGGAAAAAACAAAAAGAAGGACGACAAGCCCCCAACAAGATATTGCAGTGCATTGACTGAGCCAAAAAGCCTTGAAATTAAAATAGAAAGCTCTGAAGAACAACAAAAAGAGTTTAATTTACAAAAAATTGAAGAGAATGGTGAGGTTCCATGCGATACTTGTGGTGGAAAAAATAAAAAGAAAGATGACAAGCCCCCAACAAGGTATTGCAGTGCATTGACAGAACCAAAAAGTCCCGAAAGTAAAGTGGAAGGCTCTGATGAACAAGGAAAACTAAACGATGTCATTCCGTGTGATACTTGTGGCGGAAAGAACAAAAAAGTAGGGGGAAAAACCTTACCTGGTGGTCTTGAATCTGAGATTCATAGGGTAAAAGCGGAAACTGGTCAACAAATGAAAGCAGAAGATATGATACCATGTAAAAAATGCAAGGTAGACAGTGAAGGAAACCTGGCTTCTCAATCCTGCGGATGCGTTAGCAATCCCAGCATATGCCATTGTGAAGGCTCCAAATTATCCAGAACTACTGATCAGAGGTATTTGATGTTTTTATTGTCTTTATTTGGTATTTGTTTATTTCTACTTTTAGTAGCGGAGACATACAATATGGCGTGTTCAATATGAACGATCCTATTCCGTATTTAACAACTCAGCTGCGGGTTTTCAGAAGACGTCATAATACTTGGTGGAGGATTGTTCCCATTGTAACGTAAGTCTATGATGAAAAATATATATTTCCGACAAAAAAACATACTTGGGAATTTTAAAAGATACCTTTTGTAACTTCTTTTATTAAAGCTTCCTTTTTAGTTTTATGTTAATGTCCATATAAAAACAAGTTTAATTATCCAATACCATTCATATTTTAGGGTCGATAGTGTGTCAGGAATATTTGCAAATAAAAACATGTCAATGATATTTTCTACTCGCGTTGGAACATTGCGACAGGAAAAGTCTGCCAGATTTGTGGATCACAAACTTCTCATTCCATTAGCAAGTGATGGCCAATTGGCCGAGACAAGTAGCTTAGATACGTTAACGGAAATGCAGAACAACATTGGGAAAAGCTTTCTTATTGGCAGTTCCAGGAAAGACGTTTCCATTCGTGAAATAAGTAACTCCGAAGATGACGCCATTAAGGGTATTGACACCCTAGGATACTTTCCAGTATCCATGAAGGCCTTGCAAATGTGTCCCCACAGAGGCAATAATCTTTGCCTTAACATTCGAGGCGAAAGAGTGCCAGGTAATGTCTATTTAATTATAAATTTAATCTATTTAAATAGAGCTTTCTTTAAACTCGTAGAGTTTAGTATTAAAGTCAAGATCCCCTTTCGGGAAAATTCGTTCATGGTTGGAAATAAGCAAGCGGTAAAGATATCCAACATTATTACCGATGCTACGACAAAGGATGCCCTTCATATATCCATCGATGTTATTAACAAGGGCCTAGAGGCACATGAGTATTCCATATATGTTTATAATTGTCCTCTGTCTAAAAGTGCGTTAAGTACAACTAGTGTCAGGAGGCACTTACTGCCAGATATCGGCCAAACTGTTACCTTCTTACTGCCTTTCATAAATGGCGCTAAGAAAAACAAGAAATTTAGTTGTGATGGTGAGTAAATACGCAGAGTACTCTTACAAAGTCTTTACATAAAGCTAAGTTATATTATTCTTTGTAGTGGTGGTTAAGGAATCCGATTTAAAAAATTCAAATAGAAGCTTCTTCATGAAATCAGTTGACACAAAGTCAGATATTATTTCCAAGAGGCCCATGGACATTAAGGTCCATTCAAGGTGCTTCTGCATTGGACGATGTCGCTGTCATTGCATGGAAAAGTTGGAAACTTTTATAAATTACAAAGTTTGTGAGAGAATGAGCCGTAAGGCGGAGGAAGAGGCAGGACTCATATATAATTGCCCGCCTGGATGTGAAGGAACTGATGTTTGCATCACGGACTTGTCGGGCGACAGCCATAAGCAGACATCTTTCAACCTATTTTATCATATTCAAAGCGTTATATTAATTATTTTAATATGGCTTCTATTTTTTGGCAAGTTTTTAAAACCTTAATAGCAGAATTGAAAAATGTAAATAGGGTTTATTCCACAGGACTTTTAAAAGCTATTTTTGGTCTATGTATTCAGTCGATAGATAAATGGGGTTTCGACACTGTTCAACCTGGCAGATATTATGCTTGCACATCGAGGATTCGAATATTTATAGTGAACGTATTCCTCTTTATTATTTATCCTTTCGCCTGTTGGTGTAAATGCTTCAAACCTAGACCGGAGGACTTGTTGGCTGCCAGTACCGAGTGGTCCTGTAATCACGAAATGGATGACGAGGATTGTACTTTGAGCGAGGTAAGTAGAAATTTTGTCCCATCTGCGGAATAACTAATATGTTATTTTGAAGAATAAGGGGTCTCGACTTTGTGGTGGTGCTCAGAAACTATCTGAGAATCTGCTACTCGCCTTTGCTCCACATTATGAAAATGGTTTGTTCAAAGATGACAAACTCGACGATGAGGAGAGTACAGCATTTATTTTAGAAGTTCTGGAGGAGAGTAAAACTTCATTGAGTAAAATGGTAACACAGTCTGCTTATGCTTTTCATTCAAGTTAAAAAAATGACTAAAATTTTCACACAGATGAGTCAAAGTACCAAAAGTTCGGAGAGCCCCGAAATTGTTTCAAAATGTGCGGAGAACAGCGAAGAAGAAAGAACAGCCGAGGAGCTGGTAGACAGTCTAAAAACCTCACAGAGGGCTTACCGGATATTGAGTTCGCCTGTGGGCGGTGTTACCGACATTCCGGAAACTTACCAATATTGTGTTAAAGGCTTCTTTCTTCCCACCATAAAGGGCAACTTTGAGTTTATTAGCTATCATCCTCTAGTTCAGTACATTGGCATCTCAAAGGAGGTATTTTTTTAATTACTTAAAAATTTCTTCTTGTTAATGATTGTTTTTTGTTTCTTAGAATGAAGTTATAAAGCTGAAGAAACCCAATTATCTCCACACAGATGACTTCTCAAGGAAATACGCCAATAAATTAGAGGTATTCAAGGTGGGAGATCTATCGGTGGACTGCCCGCCGAATATTCCTTGCATAAATATCACTCCATTGAACGATTTAGAAAACTCTTTCGTTAAGCTTTCAGCGCTATTGAAGGAGACACGCGATTAGGGAAAACCTTAAAGACAAGTTAAATATTTGTGTTTTTTTTTTTTTTTATTTTCTTAAATTTTAATTGTTTACAATATCTTAAATAAATCTTTGTAGTTCTTAATTTAAAGGGACATTGTATGATGAATGTTCGTTGGACACCGGTTCGCTATCCAGGGTGTTACTTTTATCGGTTCCAGACCGTATGTCTATCAAACCGCTGCCGTCAGAAATCGTAGAGGAATCATCTGGTTTATGGTTTGGTGGAAACGTTGTTGTTGTAATATCTATATTGCCGTGATATTTTATAAAGTACACCTCTGGCATTTTTGTTGTGAGAGGAGGGGTTTGTTGGCTTTGACTTGGCTGCTCTTTTAAAACAATTTCTGGCTTAGCCTTTATAGTTATAGTTTGACCTGGATTTTTTTCTGTCAAAATTTCGATCGGGCTTCTTATCGCTTCATAAATCGATGTATTTTCCGAGCCTTGAGCTTGATGCTCATCCGGGTAATCGTAAAGGTGGCCAGGGGAGTATAAAGGGTTGCCTGCTACAACCTCATGATTGTTGTATTTGAGCTGATCGTAATGCTCGTTTATGTGCGATGACTGTGTTGCCGTAGCCCCAAAATGTTTATTTTCTATATTTAAATCCGAGTGAGATGCATAAGTTATGCTGGGTCTTGCAGGAGTCTCATTCGGAACAAGGTAATGGTAATGAATGTGCTGAGCTGGACGTGGGCTCTGAATTTGCATTGAAAATCCAGTAGAAAGAGTAGAGTGGCTGCTGATTTGTGTTGCAAACTCTGTTCGTGTAACTGGAGGGTTTTTAATGACGTTCGTCTGAGGTATCTCATGGACACACGGATACCCTGTGTCGATATTTGAGGTGCGAGTTATATCGTTGCCATAATTCACTTGTTGTACGATGTTTCGATCTACTTCCTTATGGCTCTGTCGGTTTACGATTCTTCCAATCGATTGGGCTTGAATGAGGGAGTTATTTAAATTATCATTGCTTACTTCTGGCACCGAACGAGCACAGTGTCCGTGTAGAGCTCCGAATAAAATTGTGTTTATAGCAAAAGCTACTCTTAAGCTCAACATGTTGTAAAAATTCGTTAAATGTATTTCACAAGACGCCAGCAACAACTGTCTTTTATCTGCTCGGCATACCGCCTTTATACGAGTCGAGGATTACATAACAAATACTTTCTGAATTGCTCGTGATATCAATAACCACTATATTGGCTTAATCCACAGGCCAACTTAATTTATTTATTTGTTTATTTCGGTGAAAGGCTCAGTGAGAAAGGCCAAGTTGATTGTAATTATGGTGTCAACGTTAATAGACGTTTGCCTTGCGTGGGCTTCACCAAATTTAAGACACTTTAGTTGACTGCTCTATATACGAAATAACCCATTACAACTACTAGTTTCAATGCTTTAGAAAAATGGAAATACTCTCTGGTAGGGTATTAGAAATAGTTATCGTTTCAGTTACGCAATGTGAAAGTTTTGTGCCGCTTTTTACCTAACATAAGAAACCAGCTGCGAAAACGGACTGAACACGCATCAGAGGAACCCCAAAACAGTCCGATGAAATACGTTTTCACTTAGCACTTTATAAAGATTTTATTATTACTATAAAATGTATTACAACAAATATGTAAAATGACAATAAAATGAGGAGAAAATACACTATTACACACATATATATATGCTTGCGAATGTTGTTAAGCCTAGAATTCAGCCCCTTTGTTGGCAGGGCGATTATCGTGTTGTTACTTAATATAAATGCAAAATCACTGTAAAAATTTCAAACTTAAAGTACTACTAAAAATAGTTGTATTAATGATTTATTATATTCATATTTAGATTCGATTGATATATATATATATTTATAAGACATACTATATGTTTTTGTGGTTTGATGACCTATAAATGAGCTATGCAGAGACACTTGAATATCGGCTTTCGGCTGTCGGCTTCCTAGCGAATGGTTTTAACAGGTGGTTTCTAGAAGTGGATCAGGCTTATAAGTAGTCGTAAAGGGCTTTACATTATTAACAGATGTGGAATCTTTGGGCGCCCGTTTCAAAGAGATAAAGTCTTCATGGTGGATATCTGCACTCTGCACAGCGGCATCCCTATTCGCATGAAATCTATCTGGCATTTTCTTCTTCTGCGGTTCACGCTCGCCAGCACTTTCAGAAGCTGGCAATTTATTAACGTTACGATCGCTGAGGGACAACGACAAGTTTCTCTCTAGCGGCGGTTCACGAATTTGCTCAGACAAGCGACGAATATTGAGAGGAAGTTCCTCCTTGGATTGCGTGGGAATCGATAAAGAGCTGTGCCTAGAGTGCAGTGCCAGGTCGTTCGGGCAAAGTAAGTTGCTGTTATTATTTTGATACACTGATTTTCGAACATGGTTCGGTAACGGGCTGGAAATCTCCTTGACTTTATCGGGTATGTAGCTGGCGGATTTGCTTTGGTCCAGGGACCAAGCCTTATGCGATTCGGTGCGGTGTTGTGGGGAAAAGGGGGCAAATAGCAGTCCTGGCTCTTTTAAAAACACGTGATCATCGGTTGGATCATCAATTGCAGTGTTCGAATGCTTCAGTTGTGGCTTAATGCACTTGGATTTCTCAGTCCTTGTTGACAGCAGTTTATTGTTTATGGAAGAAAGAGATTTTTCGCGATAGATATTCTTTTTGGGAAGCCGTGTCACCACCTCCACGGTGGCATCTTCAGTGTGCCGCCTAACCCAAGGATCTATGTTGTGATGCAAGTTTAAATGCTTTTCCGCTTTGGGTGAGATGCTGTTCTTAATGTCCGCATTCTTAATCCAAGGATCCGACGGATAGACTAAACAGCCCGTACTTCTGTTATTTGTTTCGTATAAAAAGTTTGCCTTATCTATCTCCACATTGTTGGGTGAAGTTTGCTCGGATTTGCTAATTTTGTTAGTAAGTTGGCGGTAAAACTGATTGTCTGCACTGCTGGGGAACTGTTTCGTGTTATGGGGAGCTGTTCGCGGCGATTTTCTGATTTCGCTCTCATCGGAAATAATGATGGCCTGCTGAAAGCCACTTTTATGCAATGACAGCTTCGGAGACACGGCACACTTCAACTGCAAACAGCCCTTGCTGGGATCATCTACACAGCTGTTGCTTGTTTCTGAACTGAATTTGATTTTGATTTCGTCGTTGGTTTCGGAGTCGGATCCATTGGATTTGAGGGGCTTCTCACAGTTGCACTTTATTGTTGTCGATGAAATGGGTAAAACGCTCTGACCTTTGTCCTTTAGAGATCTGTTCGATGTCACTCGCTTAACACTATCCACAGCATCCGTCTGTTGGGACACCGTATTGTTCAAATATCGACCGGAGAGCTGGGTGTGCTGGCTATTTAAATATATGTTTGCATTCATCGGTGAATGTGGAGAGAGTACTGGAAGTGTTGGAGCGATATTTGGTTGCTTTAATCGAGAAACAAAGAAGCCATTCGACTTCAGATCAGTTAATGGTGGGTCTTCTTTCCTAATTTGCTTGTTATGTCTGCTGTTGCCGCACGATTTGCTTGATAATTCAACTTTTGAGAGCTGTGGTGAGAAGGGTTGGGCTTTGGAATGCGAGCCCGACTGTTTATGCTAAAGAAACTTCTGCTCCAGAGCTTTGGTAGAGCTCTGGCTGGAATTTGAGGCACCTGCAAAAAGACCGAACATACGCATTAGATAAACTCCAAAAACGGGGGCTTATAAGGAAAAGAGGGAAAGCGTAAGAGAAGAGAAGAGGCCATCAATTAAAGCAACAAGATAATAATGATAAAAAGTGGTAATACAAATTGCAGCCTTACGAGTAAAAGGTAAACTTTCAAAGTATCAAAAGATTGCTTTATTCAAACTTTTTGTCCTTACATATTAAAACCATATTACTGATGAAGCGTATTGCTTAATATTCATTTTCAAACCGAATGTCGTTTGTGTTTGTTACTTGTTTTGATTTCTTCTACCGAATATGTTATGAAATATCATGTACAAGTTTAAGTTTAAGATGATATGACCTAGGCTTATTGAATTAATACGGGGACCAGGATCACAATGCTGTAAATATATATATATGGGGATCTTGGTACAAAACTCCTCACAACTAATTGTTATATATATATATATTTATGTGTATAATCTTTGTTAAAATGCAATTCTCGAATGTACGTATTGATGTGAGCTGCTAGATAATATATGTTTCATTTACAAACCATCGTTTTCAATCCGTTTGTTATTTGCTTCCCCATTTTTTTTACTTGTCTCGCCACCGCCTCCGCCTGCAGCGGCTGCCGGATTTTGTTGCTTTGAACTTAGGGACACACTAGCTGCGGCAGGGTTTGAATTGGTTATTACACCGGAAGTTGTGTCGCTAACGCCTCCATCGACATTATTCTTTAATTGTCATTTGACGAGCTCCACCGACAGGAATTTGCGCAGTCGCTCGTAATAATGCGGATGCAGTTCAACATCGTTATGTCCGGCGCCCTGAAAATATCATGGTGATTAGTTGTTAAGTCAACTTAAAAAAATTACTGTGTTCTGTTAATAACAGATTAAGTGAATAATATTATTACATTATTAAAATAAGTTTTCAATGCCTGTAAATATGGTTGGCTTCGACGCAATACCAAGCTATTTTAATTAATTACATTGATTTCTTATTACAAGAAGCTCACGACTGCAATAACTTGCTCTAGGCAAGTAATCAATCAAAACAGAATACAAACAAATAATCATAATTACCTCCACCCAGAACGGCTCCACTGTCTTAGGACACCGCTCGTAGATTCCGATGCCATGGGAAAAGTCGATGACCTCGTCATCGGTTCCGTGAATAACCAGAACCGGAGCCTTCACCTTAGCCACCTTATCAATGCTGTTCGGGAACCAGATAAGATCAGATGGCATTTGATCGCGAATCAACAGACGCCGACACTCACCTGGGAAAGGCGTCGAAGAACCAGGTTCTCTTTGTGTTCCTAAACACGACTCTCAGGCCCGACATCAGCGGCGAGTGGAGTATCACAGCACCGACTTCGTGACGCGAAGCCAGATCAACAGTCGGCACGGTGCCAATGCTCTGACCATACAGGATTATTGTCTCCGGGCTGATGTTGAACCTAACGAGTGAGTACAGTGTGGTCAGGAACCGATATATATATATATATACAACAAGAGTGCCATCCTTACCTAGTTCGCATCGCCTGCCAGGCCGCCTCTATGTCAGCATACAGATTCTTTTCAGAAGGCTTTCCGCCACTCATGCCGTAGCCGGAGTAGTCGTAGCCAAAGATGTTGCAGTTGATCTGCGAGCCGAGGGTCAGGTAGAAGCTACTCATTTGGCCGAGGTCCACGGCGTTCCCGTGGGAGAAGAGCAGCGTGTACTTGGCATTCTTGCTGCACCTGACATAGATGCAGGTAATCAGGTTGCCACGCGACGTGCGCGTGAAGAAGGCCTCTACTTTCGATTTCTCCCGCTCGGAATACTGCCACTCGGCGCGGTCAAAGAGCTGCAGGTTGTACCTAATGTTCGTGTCGTCCGCCGGAGTCAGCTTGTACGTGGGCTCCGGTGGCTGGAAGGCCAGCTTGGCCGCAATGGGGCCGGGGCATGGTGGGCAGCAGAACATGCAGCACAGCTCGCTAATACTGAACATGCTCGCTAGCTGCTCAGTGTCGAATGCCTCTTCAACGGAATGCAAGTTTTCTTTTCTTTTCTTCGGTTCTCTTTTCCTTTCTTTGGGTCTCGTCTCTCGGTGCGCGATACCATCAACAAAGGACAAACGAACTGGCGGAGCTGCGCTTTTTGGGGCTATCTGTGTGCAACTTGTCAATGGGCTAGGCGACGGGGTGGCAAGACAAACATTTCATTTTTAATTCGGACACAAGATTCACCATAATCGAACGCCTAAATGTTAAATTGTGTTACTGAAATTTGGTACACTCACACTCACAAAAACGGCACAAATTGGTGCTGGCAAAACATAGGCGCACTATCGATACTATCGATTGTGGGAATCGTTTTCAAAACATCGTTGTTCTTTGCACTCTGGCAACATTAGTTGCTGTAACTCGCAGACTCTGGCAACATTGGTTGCTGAAACTCGCAGACTCTGGCAACACTGTATGCTGATCGCTGTTAAATGGGCAGCACTGTACGCTGATCTATGTTAAATGGGCAGCACTGTACGCTGATCGCTGTTAAATGGGCAGCACTGTACGCTGATCGCTGTTAAATGGGCAGCACTGTACGCTGATCTATGTTAATGGGCAGCACTGTACGCTGATCGCTGTTAAATTGGCAGCACTGTATACTGATCGATTTAGTGTGCCCAGATTTCAGTATTAAAGTGTGACCGTGTGCGGAACGACGAGAAAATGTAGCAAAGCGACATTCTATTTTATTGGAACAAAATGGAATGCAACGGGGAGAATAAATTAGTTTTTAAATAACATAAAACTATGAAAGTTGTTAGTGTTAAGTGTCACATTTTTGATGTTTAAGTTTGGTCAGGTGATTACAGCTGCTTCATAAAAATGAAACCTTAAACTTTAAGAAACAAAGTGTATTGTGAAAACTGAATATGGCATTTATAAGAACTTTACCGCCATTCAATCGGATTTACTCCATCAAAGTAATTTTAAATTAATTTGAACATAACATTCCCGGGTGAGGAGAGAATATGTACATCCTTTGACGGGTGGACAATTGCCTAGAAGTCCTTAATATGTTCAGGTTCAGCTGTTTTCGCTAATTTGCGCAGTCTATGTAAAAATGAATGCACGAACGAAGCTTGGATCTAGTTGGCAATACATTTTACATCAGCAATACGCTGTTATAAGTTTTGGTAAGTAAATTGCAATAGGATCCGATATAGAATATATAAACAAACGTGGTTGCAATACATGTCTTCTTTTATAGAAACTGAAATACACAACTTCCATAAAATCTGATCCATTTCCCACTGGATACATAACCTCTGATGATGTACATATGTATGTATGTATGTAAAAGCATATTTGTTCGAATATGCAAAAATAAGAGGATACTGAAATGCGCCATGGCTTACTCACACCTTTTTAATTGGGATTATTAAACCAACACTTAAAAACACACTGTGTGGAGCCTCCATAGAACGGAAACTCTTCCGGAAAATGAAAAGGTCGCTACAAAGAAGTTTCTACTGGATTAAGGATAAGCATATACGTATGTATACTAACTAATGAGGTACAGTAAAGCCTTTAAATGTATATAATGAGACATTTACATACATTCATAAATATTGAGTACCATTTATATAACATGATATATATTTAAAAAACATTTAAACATATTATTTTCTTGTTACTTAAGGAATATGAACGCTTTAAAAAAACGTGTATTTAATAGGTTCAAGTTTAGAAGCAAAGCTTTATGTATTGCCTTGTAGGTTATTATAATTTTAGTCAGAAGTATCCATCAGAGTCATAAGAGTCATTACCGACTTATAAACTTATTCTTGATCAGCCGTGTCAATCAAGCCATGTCTAATTGAAAAATAAACTTACCCATTTTTAAAATGTTTATTAGGACTTGTCAAGATTTCAAAAATAATTTAATTTAAAAAAAAAATTGTATTTCGATATGCTGATTTGTTAAGGTAATAAAAAAGTAAAAGCAAAGCTTTCCGAACTAAAATTTAATTTGACAAATTTGGCTTAGTTGGAATCGATTTCAAATTCTGTCATTGTTGCAAATGTATATAAACTTCTGCTTCCCAAAATTAACATTCGTTCTTGTTAATCAAAAGTTCGTAATGAATTAAATATAAAAAAATATAGAACCGCTTTTTAGTTTATCATTTGCCAAGCTTTCAAAGGTACAAGCAAATCAATTTTTAATAGCTCAAATATTTAAATGAATATAAATAATTAAATGTAAATCACTTATTTCTTTGTGTAACTAATTTGCGTTCTATGTTCTATATTTGCTTTACCGATACATACCGGCTTGTGTATGTTTGATTGATCTCCTACCAACTTTTAAATTAACTTTGCCTTGGTTCTATTTGTTAGGATGTTGCTAAGTGTTTTTAGTTTACAAATTTTATAAAAATCCTTTGAATATATTTGAAAAGATATAACATATATTTTCTTTGACAGGGTATTTTCCAAATCAAATGTTGAAGCTAGCCGTCCTTTCTTGTAAGACATAACAAGTAACATTCGCCGCCGTATCGACCGTGGTTCCCGCTCTTCTTCGCTGCAGTAGTTTATGGTTTATGTATGTGGATGGTAGATGGTAGATGTAGATGGGTAACAAGAGCCAAGTATTCCGACTGGGGTTGAAGTCAAACATATGTACGTAAGGATGATTGACAGCTAATGGGGAACAATAGCAACTCCAAGGTGTAGTATGTGCATGTGTGGGATGCAAATGATTCGCAAAACGAGGTAGGTAGGAAGGCAAGTTAACCATTGCGGACCTATTTTCGACCTGTAATCGAATTAATCGAGGTCTATTTACTTACAACCTGTAGTTTGTTTTCGAGCTATAATTATCTATGGCAACAAACAACAGATTAGATGTTTCGTGCTTGTGTACACACACTGTTTTTGCAGAAAGTGAAGACCGCCGCTTCACTGCCAAAACTGTAATTATAGCACAAAACTTTGTTTTTGTCTAGCTGTTTTTTACCCTCTAAGAAAGTGTTATTCGTGAAAAAGTGGGTCCAAGTAAATGCTCACAAACTCTACATTTAATGCGACGCGAAGTTCTTTTTATTGACTTTAGAGATCGTCTAAATTCAATCGTTTACAGTATATGTATATTTTAAATTAAAATGAGTACACAAGTAAATAACATAAGACTATAATAATGGGACAGCTAGTCAGTTGGGCTCTAGAACTTAAAACACTTTTCAAATACTTTCAAAATACCGGCAAGGGGCCGTTGTGAAAGAGCGGCGGTGTTTTGTGATAGCAGGGCACATTGCCGTATTGGCTGTTGTACAGGAAGTTGGGAAAGTACATGTGGTACTGCGCGGCCAGTTCGTTGAAATTAAATGGCAAGTTGAACAGTGGCTGCTTCTTTAACCCGTCGGCCACCGGACTTCCATAGTCCAAATGCACTATTCCCTTGGGGTCCGGAGCTATCAGACTCTCGATGGTGAAAGCACGCTTAGGACGAACCGGCGGCGACTGACTTAACGATGGAACTAAAGACGGCGGCGGCGGCGGTGGTGCCTTGTAGGTTGATATGGCAGGAACAGATGCATTCCCGAGATCGTAGTTGTTGGGAAGAGGAGCACTCCTTGGTGGTTCAACAAAACCCAATTGCGCTAGCTGATCGTCCATGTAGTGGGACACCATTTCATTGTTGGCAGTGGCGGCGGCGGCGGCGGCTAGTTTCCAATTTGATAGATCCTTCTCGAGCTGCTTGACGCGGAACCGCTTGCGTCTTCGCAGCAGGCTGCCGTTCTCGAACATATCAAAGGCCATCGGATGGAGCGTCCAGTAGGATCCCTTGCCCGCCTTTGTCACATTACGGGGCACTTTGATGAAGCAATCGTTGAAACTCAAATTGTGGCGCAATGAGTTTTGCCATTTTTGCGTATTTTTCCGGTAGTAGGGGAACTGCTCCATAATAAATCGATATATCTCACTGAGCGGCAGCAGTCGTTGCGGCGAGTGTATAATGGCCATGGCCGTTAATGATATGTACGAGTATGGAGGCTTCTGATCACCGTAAGACATTTTCAATGGGCGTGGCATTGGGACGTCGTTTAAAATTTCACACAGTCAGCCGTCCGCAGCAGTCCCCTTTACTTTACTCTGACTTCAGTTTACTTTACTTTGCTCGGAGCAGCGATGTTCACTCGGCGGCAGCAGCGTTAAGACTAATGCGAGGGGCAGCCAAACTTCATGTTTTATGGAAGGAACGAGCTCTGGCTCTGGCTGAGAGCAAGACCGGATCGGAGAGTTGGCCATCCGTCGTCCAGTGTTATACATACATATTGCGAGCGAGAAGGCAAGCGGTCCGGCATTGCTGGGGAAACAGGTATCAGGTCTGGTCGTCCTTGTCTGGGCCGCGTACCAATGGCAGCCGTAGGTGTGTTGTTTACCCCGCACCTTCGAGTGGGTTGCTCAGGGAGTCGCAACCAATCATCGGGCCCGCGATTACACCCATGCACCACAAGGTGGCCCAACACCGGGAGCGTGGCGGAAAAGCGTTTTGTTCCCAGAGACAACGAGGCAACGAAACGCGGCCCCATTTTTTCCCTTCGCCATTTTCAATTTTCAGTGAGATAGTGCATGCGTGCTGAAAAAGCACAATGCCTCGCTCCTCATACCTAGTACCTCGTATCTTGTACCTCGTACGTCGTACTCAGGGGAAAAGGCAAAGCCCTTGCCTTGATTTGCAAGCTTTTGTCAATACCTGTTTATTTTATATGAATTGGGGGCGTGCCAGAACATGAAATAATAAAGGAAACGCTCGTATTTCACTTCCCATTGCATTATTTTCGGCCATAAAATGATTCAAATTGTTTTTGGCTTTTGCATGAAATTGAAAAATGAATTATGAAAGCAAATGTATGTATTTTCTGATATAAGTATGTTTACCAGATAAAGTTAAACAAATCACTGGGGGCCACATAAATACGTGTTCTTTTGTTAATATCTACTTAGCTAATATGTTTTAAAAGGCTTTTAACCCGAAAAAAAACTAAATAAAAATGCAGAAATATGGTAAACTAAATAATGAATAATTATTTTTGTAACGTTGTGGAATTAAAAATTTAAATTTTAAAGATAAATAAAATATTAATATTAATTATTTAATAATAAATATTAATAAATTAAATCATTGTTTAGGAATAAAATATTTATATAATATATTATTTTATTTCACATAATTGAACCCTATCTGGGATCCATCAGAATTAATTGTATCTTAAAAAATAGCTACTATTATTTTGTTTTGATATTTAATCGAAATATTAAATAGATTAATAATATTTTAATTTAATATTATATTATATTATGTTATATTAAAGTAAAGGCACTAAACCCCTAAAGTAATATAATCTTTCTTATATATATTTAAAAAATTTTAAACCCCAAAGGTATACATTTAGTAGCAGATGTATTATTATTTCTTTTATATAAAGGAAAAAGTAATGTTAAAAAGTTTCTAGACTTACATTAACAAAGTTACTTTATTTTACATCAATTTTTGAGCAGAAGTTTTATTCGACTCTAAATAATTTTGTTAACAAGTAACAACAATAAAGAAAATCATTAAGACGTTTATGTGATTTTTGTAAGACAGCTTAATTTGTAATTTGATTATTTAACATATATAATTTGCATTTATAATCCAAGCGTTGTCAGAATAGATTTTCCTAATGGTAAACAAACTTATCTTTAAATTGTTGTTATCGGATAATTATCAGGAGTCGGGAATACAAAACATACTACACTAGAGCTTTCTTAGTAGTTTTTATTCAAAAGACGATGCTTTTTAATATATGTTTATAAGAGATAATCCTTTTATATTATTATATTCCAAAAATAAATTTTAATAATAAGAGCATTTACCGTAAGTGATTTTACAAAAATGAAGTCTGATATTCAAAAGTAATATCTTAAATGACCCCTTATTTTAGGAATTTTCCAAATAAATCACATTAATATTTTAGTGTTTTAGCCACATAATTTTTAGTTAAAAAAATGCACTCTACTGCTGTCGTCGACTGGTCAAGGAGTCTTCATTCGATTTACTTTCCCGCAAGGCAAGAAGGGCTCACTTTAATTGCTTTCAATAATTACCATAATTACTTTTAATGGGACGAGCAAACAAAATATGCCAAAATGCTCGGAATAGTAACTTGAAATAAAAAACACGCTTATGTTTATTTAAAAGACCTTTTAAAGTAAATCACTACTCTTTGTAATTTTTAAGGATATGTGGATATATCTACGAGTCTTCTGAAAATAATATATTTTAATATATTCCAGTTTGCTGTGAGAGATCGGAACAGATGAACACATGTCTAAACCAACTTAAACTCACATAAACGAAACTAGTTAAAAGGCAGCACGCTTAAAATCCTCAGACGCAGACATAATGCTAACGAGCTAATAGAGACGTGCTCAAGTAGCAGAACAATGGCCTTTCTCTTTCTTTCTCACAACATATTTAAAACTTTATCGGTTACCTTATTACATTCTCCTTTCTCCAAAAGAAAAAAAAAACTAATTTGAGAACATAATTAAAATAAATACCTTTACATTTCGAAGTTATTTAATTATTTCTGAGTCCTTTTCCCTTTTCAAGAACAACTTAAAGTAAAAACTTTTAATAACAACAGATAATAATTATATAATAATAATTAAAGAATAAAGTAGCATTTTGGCAGTCAAGTTTATTATTGTGGGAATTGTTTATATCGATTTTATATACATTTCATATTGCTTTGACTGTTGAAAAGGCGGAACTCCGACGATCCGATAAGCTCTTTTCGGGCTTAGCCAGAACTAAACACAATATTAAATTCACTTTTCTGTATATAAACTTAAAATTTCAGCTGCTCTAAAAAAACCTTATTCAGCCATTTTTCTTTCTTTTTTTTTGTGGATATTTTTAATTACTGTTTGTCTAAAATTATAATTATCTTAGGCATAAACTCACAATGCACATTTTTAATATTAAGTAATAATAATAGTTTCATAAGAGAAATGCCTATTGGAATGCCTAAGGAATTAAACATACTTAAATAATAATTTTCATGATGAAACAAATTAAGAAGAATTAATACCAGGTAGAATAGAAAAAAATCCATTTATTGTGAATGTATCAATATTTGAAGCTAATATATAAATTTATGTTTTACCGTAGCGCTATATAAGTCGATATTATATTTGATGTATCCGAAATTTCATTGATATCTGTATTTTAACGATATATTTTTCGATTTTTAAAATTTAGATATATTAAACTATATTTTTCATTAAAATAGAACGCGTGTGGCTGTCGATATATTATATAGGATTTTTTCTCTTAAATCATCAAAAGCATTCTCAATGACAGTTCATACTGCTATTCTACAAACTCTCTTGTTTAATTTAAGAATTCTAATTTTTACAAAAAGTTAAGCAAGTTTAAGTTTGTAGAATTACAATATGAACTGTCATTGAGAATGACAGAAAGCTGGCTAGATCTACTCGTCTGGCGATAGTGATTTGCAGATGCCTCCTTTATCCAAAAAGCCTTTAATGGTACAGTAATAAAGCCTTATTGATGTTCGTCATGATGCAATGGTACAAATTTGAAATAAATTCGATCTTTTGCGGTCTTCTTAGTGTCAAGGATGCCAGCATGTAAGCAGCCAGATGGTCACGTCAAGATCGTTCGTAAAAACTGTGTAAAAAAGTACACTCAACCATTAACGCAAAGCTGTTGAAATCGCTGTGTGTGCGGAACCTTTTACTCAAAAAACAACTACTCGGTACTCGGTGCTCGGTGCTTGGTAATCACCCATCGATAAGTTTTTCTCCTCTTTTCTTTCCTGTCGGCTGCTATTTAACACACCGAAATTTGCAGCGCCGAGATGAAAGCTGTTCGACCCCATAAACTAAATCAATTTAGTTATTTCCGTCTTGAGGCAGCAGCTTCTCTGCTGCTCGCTCCGCCCGATGAAGAAGATTGCTTTTGAGGAAGAACCGATGAAGTGTCGTAACATAGAGAGTTGAGTTGTCGGTGAGTCGCGGCAATAGTGCTAAGAAGCCCCTGCAATTCTCGTAATTAAATATCTGAAAGTGGCGAACATAAGCGGATAATACCCATCACATGTTTTAGAGGCCAAATAACATATTTAGCAGCATTATCTCGAATCAGGAAAAAAGTTGGCAGCGAAGACAAGATCTCTGTATGGTGTCGGGATAATAACCGTCAGTATTTATTTTTCCTATGTGTTGGGATTTTGTCTGCTTTGTATTGCTTTATACTCGCAAGAAATAAATGTTTGAACACAACAGGCCGCCAATTTATTGAAGGCTAACACACTAATTTGAGGAGTTGAGTTGTGTTTACCCCGAGGATGTCTGCTTGTATGCGATGTATGTATATTCGTATGAATCTCCCGACAAAGCTTAAGTGCAGTCTTCGTGCTTCTACCTGCAGTATAGGAGAACGCTCAAGAATATTGCCCACTTGGAATTTCGCTGGTGAGATGAGTTTGGAGATCATTTTGGCACTTTGAGTTTTCAATTTCAAAGTTCAGTTTCTGTGATTTTATATTCTCTAGCATAGGTTTGTAGACTTGGAATTTATTATTAAAAACTTGTTATATTCATTGGTTATTTTCATTGTTTTATCAGTCTTTTAGAAACCTTAGCTGGATTATACTTTCGTTTTTAGATAGTCACCATTTTATGGCAATATAAATGTAATGTCTAGTAAATCCTTAAACTGTTTTACCTAATAAATCCAGAACAAAGTATAAATTTTCAGTATATAGATTGATTCCTAAGTAAGAAATTAAATAAATAAATAAAACTTATTTTCGGAATATCTAACACCTAAATATCTACCAAAAAGTCTTCAAAAATATTAATACTTCAATTATAAACATCCTTCTTATTGAATATGTAAACTGAAGATGTTCTTTAGCTTTTTATCCACGTTCCCATGTGGAAAAACGTGGCTATATAAGTTGGTGTTGATGATAATATATCCAGTTTTTATTACTCCAACAATAAAAAGGGGAAAAAGCAGTCGGCCCTAGATGCTATGGATAGTGCACTCGGCGGCCCCAGAGGCGTATTTCCTACTGCCCCTATTAAATGGGCATCGGTCGGCTCAATCGTTAGTGTCGACGAGGTGAGAATGAACATCGTCAGCTCTTTCGCCCGGCTTATATCATTCACACCACAGCCATCGCACCGAATTTAAATCATAACCCATTTCATGACAGCGAAAGAGAGGCACCCAAGGAGTGGACGTGGGTAAATGATTAAGCCGCCTGGCAGGCCGGCCTCGACGAGAAGAGATCTCTGCTTCCTCCGCGCGGAATCGAAATCAAATTAAACTCGGTGGTGTTTGGTGTTTGGAGAGGAGCAGGAGCAGGAGCGAGCTCGAGGTGCTGGGAGCTGGGAGCTGGGAGATGGGTGCTGGGGCATTGGGTGCTCCTCCTGTTGCGTGTGTGTGAGGACGGAGGAGGAACGCATTGTATATTTTGCAATTTGAACAGCCGCTAGTTGCCGAACATGGACGTTTATAATTCGCAGAGGTGTGTGTGGTGTGGTAAGTATAATAAGAGGTGTGCTCAGACATCAGGCTAACAAACAGGCCGCGCACAAGCAGCGCACAGTAAAAATCACTTCGATGGAAGCCATAATGGCCCGAGCTCCTTTCTACGAACCGAGAAACTGAGATCTGACTACCAATTTAAAAATGCCGCTTTTGACTTGCGAGACAGAGTGGCGGTATTCTGCCGGCCCGGCCTGGTCCGGTCCGGTCCAGTCGGTCGGTCTTTTGGCCTTTTTGGTTTCTTGGTTGCTGGATGCTGGATGCTGGATGCTCGTCGGGATGGTCGGTCGATCAAGAAATACCTTTAGATGCTGATGGTGATGGTAGGCTGGTTGTTTTCGCACAATTCGTGCTTAAATACAAAGTAAGCTGTTAGAACCATTTGCTTTTCGGCTCCGTTTCGGCATCTCTTTGGGTTTGTTTTTGATTCCCATTCAAAGTCCAGGCCGCAGAATGTAATCGAAACAGAAGGACCTACAATAATTAAATGTTTCTCCTTCGGCTAATCGATCTTTTCAGCAGCTATGCAGGCACATATATCTAAGCCAGCAGCTGGCCTATTTTAGCTTCGTGTAATCACTAGAGGGTATCTCCAAATTGGGCAAGACTCGCCGGCAAGGCACTTAAAAACCCTTTTCAATTTTTTAAGTATAAATATGGTTAATCAGCATCAACACCCGACGACGACGACGACGACTCGAGCTCTTCTCGAGTGCAAACTAGTCTGTGTGTGAAACTAGTTTTCGGTGTTGAAGCTACTTAGCTTGATGCCCCGGCTCGTCGGCTCGCTCGTGTGCTCGGTGTGCTCCAGTGACGGATAAGTCGGAGCCGTGGGGGAAAGATACTTCAGCATATATGCATGCACCACCGCGCTGGACCGACCTGGCCTTAACAGTCGGCAAGATCGATTGCATGGGAATTTCAGGCGATCAAAGCGAGACGTACCACTTTTCGGCCGAGGACTTCTTTGATACATTGCCCGATAAAGTCCACTCTTCACTCTGCACATTTTCATCTTTCCGCATCTGCTCGTTTTACCTATTTTTAGGATACACAAACTCACGGTCCCATTAGCCGCTTACTCCTGACGTTAATTGTTGACAATGCTTGATTTTCGTAGTAAACAAATTAAAGTGTTCCACAATTATTATGCTTGCCACTCGTTTCTAAGACCAAAGCGTCTTCATTTAAAGCTTCTAATGCACTGATGACTCCATCTCTTACTCATCAGCATTCAAATCTGAACTGAAAATCGAATAATAAATACCTTCGTTCTAAATTTATAGCACACTAAAGCTAGTGTCTCATTTTTCGCCCGCTTAACCTATAATATGCTAACAAGAAAGATTTTAGATCCTTATTATTATAAACAAGGAGCCATAAAGATAATGCCAGACCCTGAGCTGTGCTTTTTTTTTTATCCGAAGGGAGTGATACTCTCTTATATTATAATTTTTTTACAGAGCACTTACATTTTTTTCCTTTTCTGAAAATTGCTTTATTAGCCGTTGCGCACTTGCCGCGTCGGAGAGCTAGCTTGTCGTAAAACATTTTATTCGGGCAAAACATTTTATTGGGCAATAATTCAACCTCGAACAAATACATCTGCTGTTCGTAACTCTTTATAAAAAAAAAAATAGCAAATAATGCCACAGCTAAATTACCTCAATCAAGTGGACACGTGACACTTGCGGTAATAAATTCTCACTGGCGATGCTCGAGTGCTATTGCGGCTCATTAGCTTTCTATGGCAATTGGGTGCCATAAAGCAATCACCGGGCCTTCCAGATTTCTCCCGAAAACCGCTGGCAACCGCAACCCAAGACCATCCCCGTCCCCAAAGGATGTAAGGAGTTCAGCTAAGCATCCCTTATCGTAAACACCACAGTCATTTTGTTACTACACCATGACGATCCTTTTAGGAAGTGATGTTTTACGCACGGTGTTGATTTATTGTATCATTACTGTTTATGAGTTCGAGCCCCTTTCGGCGATGACTTTGCAATATTTGTGTGTGAGCGCTGAATGAAACCCAAATTAGTTCTAATAAATTATATATTTGTAAAACGGTTAAAGTCAAGTGAAATTTGTTTAGTGTTTTGAGAGAAAAAAGTGGCAGGCATTGTTTGATATATAGTAACTACTTGTTTTTAAGGTTTTGTAGTTATAGAAAATGTACTTTTTATGGCTTAGAAGATGACTTTATTGTTTGTTTTATTAGTAATTAGTAAAAAACAAATAGACAATGTTAATATCAAAGAAAAAAAAAAACATTTCTTTAATTAAAGGACAAATTTTAATCTAATATTAAAAAATTGGAGATTGGAAATTTTTGATGCACTCCTTGCGTTATTGTCTCTTACAGACTTTTTAATGAGTAAAAGTTTTTAACATTCGAAATAATATAATCGCTCATCCATAATATTTTTATATAAATATATTTTTATTATTTAATCGCAAACTCTTAGAGTTTACACAATACCATCGGGTGAACAAACTTTTACTTGTGGCATTCAAAATCACTATCATTTATAGTCGATACGCTTTTGTAATAATTAAAGGCTTTTACCCTCTTTTATTTACAGAAACAAATTAATATCCCCTAAACTGCTACAAATATCATTAAGTGAGTGTCTTGAGCACACACAAAAACACACACAAGACACACACGTAACAACACACCAATTTTAGCCGGCCGAAATACAGATGGGCTCGTGACAAAGTACCGATTACTATTCGTTCCGATCACTCTAAGTATTCACAACCTCTGAAAGTTCGCTTTGATCTGTACCGGCAATAACAAAAAACATGATGGTTTTGTTAATGGATTTCTATAAAGGCTTCCGACTGTTAAAGGCCCGACTGGAAGAACACCCGTGGCGATAATTTAAAGCCACTGTCTAAGCCCGCATACCTTTCCATACCCTGGCGTGTGGGGTATGATAGTTTTCTCCGACTGACTGCTGCACCCAACCTGGGAATCGCCAGTGACCGTGGCGAGCATATGGATTAATGGATACCTGGTTAAATATTGTTCTATAAATTTCAGGTGAGTTAGAGCCTGGTTTTCTCTATGAACGTACTTGCATCCTGTATATATTGCTATTTCATGTGCGATTTCATACCATATTTATCTTACCCGACAAGTTCTTTTAACGCAAACACGTTTGTAATCATTTTTTAAGGCAAGTTAAGGCCAGATATGGGTGTGTATACATACTACATACTGTTTATAAGTATTCCTGCAAGCAAATTAAGTGTATCGAATTTTATGATTTCAACACAGACCAGACCCTTCTTCGTGCCTGTAATTTAATTCTCTCCACCGATCTGTTTTATTTGGTTTCCAAACGTCTTTTAAGTAGCCTGAGCGATTATGCAAATGAGCCTTGTTTGACTCTAAACTACCAAAGGATTAAGAATTCAGTTTCTTTTGTGGGGTTTAGTTAATTCGAATAATTTTTCTAACCATATGGAATTGCTATCGGTAGCTGAAGAAATGCATGAAAAAATAAATCAAGCTATAGTCGTAGGTTACGACTACAGAATACCCTGCTCTTGGATCATTGCATATTTTCTGGATGCTTGGAATATATTTATAAAATTTTAGAAAAGTTGCAACGTTTATCTTAAATCAAAGAAGAGGTTTTACAAAAGTAGTTACATTAAATTCATTTTATTTCTTTCTTCCTAATTCCTATTTTAAAGGTACAATTTAATTACGTTATTTAAAAAATACAACATGAGGCCCAATAATTATATATTTTAGATTTTCCTGAGGGCAAACACTGTTTATATTTAAAAACTGCATTATACTTAAATTGCTACCTAAATGTAAAATGTACTGCATACTATTGAATGATTTCCAGTGATTACTAATTATTTAAGATTTTCAATTTATTTTCCAATGACTGCAAATAGTAGTTACGTAAACAACAATGACAGAACACACAGACCATTAATTACATTTGAGCACGTTACGTTTGGTAACTAATTATTACAGCATAATTCTTCTCGCAGCTGGAGCTGAAAGTAAAGATTTTTACGCCTTTCATGTTGCCGCTAATCTTCAGTTTCCACTAATTTGACTAAAGCAAATATAATTAAATCAGGTAAAACGGCTAGTTTTGTATATATTCCGACGGCTCGCGGTACCACTATAAAGATTCATTTTTTGTCTAATGAGAAATGAGAAATAATTAAATTTGAAGGAGTGAAAGGATGCAGGCATACTCGGTAATTTAAATCACATTTTAAAATGAATTTGTTTTATTAACTCTAATTTATAGATGGGAAAGGCATTTCCTATTTGAAACACATACACAACTAAATACTTAAAATAAAAAAATTTCCCTCAGAAAACCAAGGATTGGGATAGGGACTTACATATATTGAAAGGATTTCAGAACCAAGAACCGAAGTATACTTTTCTGAATGATTTCGATACCCTGATAAGTTAATCTAAGATAAGTTTGAATGTCTCTTCTAAATTCTCTCAGTAAGTCAGAGAAAAAATATGCCATGTTTGGCATACTTAAACAGTTGGCAAACTAAGACGAGTTTTGGAAATTATTAAGAATAATTATGCAGGGTTCTAAAATATTCTTCTATCTAGTTATACTTATGTTTGTATAATTTATTTAGACAATTTGTGCCCAGAGGCTACATATTTTAAAATCAGTTTATTTGTTTGCCAACTCTACCGGCTAATGCAAATTTAAAATACATTGAAATTTAATAAAGCCTCCTCCCAACCTTTTAAATATAAAAGACCGTCCTTCCTGTACATTATCGGAAGTCTTTGAAGTCGTAATTTAGATTATTGTTTCGAATGAGCCTAGCAAATATTAAACGCTTCAAAGAGTTTACACATATACATACAAATGGCCAAATAACTCAGCTGGTGTGTCCATTAAGCCTTGTTCGCTGTTACCTTATTATTATTGCTCCCTTTATGTTAATAACCCGAAAGTGTTTTAAATTTCACGCATCTTGCTTGTTAAATACATACATGTGTTTATTGCCGCAAGAAACAAAGGACCGAAACTCATGATACCCTTTGCCTTTGCCCACCAATTATTTATATGGCGGCAATAGGCTATAGTGAAGCCATTTTGAGAGAATTTAAAATTATATCGATGGTCGTAAAATAAATCGCTTACGATTCCCTAAACTGCAATTAGTACATATCTATATTTTAGCCCCCTTTTAACTGGCAAGATTATTTTATTCGTGTAAATGTGAGGAACAATAAGAAAGAAATTTAAATTTCAGCCAATGGTATTTCATTTTTCGACTTGATCAGATAAGCTATACATTCAGAGAAGGAAGAACAGCCAGCAGGAATGTATATTAGTATATTTTTCAACCAAATATAATAAAAATATGAAAAAGAGTATAGCTGAGGTATCTCTTAATACGAATACATATTAGCAAGCCAACTTCAATAAAAATACAAATATTTTGCGATTTAATACTGGTATTAATACTGGGTTAATATTATAATGAGAAGTCGAATCAAATTTAAAATAAAACTAAACAAAAATCTTGTTTTGGGACAACGAAGTTTTTCTGTTCGAGTAGTTTGAAATTCGATCGATTGCATTGTGATAAAATTAAAAAATCCTTAATAAAGTGTTTAAAAATATTTTTTTTAAAGAGACCCGAGCTTTGCTAAAGGTTTCTATGTTCTCATACAAATTATATGATTTGATGATCATACGATTTGATGAAAGAACAACATTATTTTAATAACGTAAATACGTAAATTTTTACATTTTTTCAAATGAATTTTTTTTTGTATCTATGCTATGCTATGCAGCTACTATTGTCAAAAAGTGTTCTAAAACGATCGACAGTTGTGCATGTAGTTGAATAAAACTGGTAAATATTTTTAAGCTGTTATATTTTAATCAAATGAAAAATTGTAATACAAGCCGGGTTTGTCCAATTTAATCCTGTCATTATTATGATATATTCGTAATTTTTATACCCTGGCAGGGTATTATAATTTCAGTCAGAAGTTTGCAACGCAGTCAAGGAGGCATTCCCGACCCTATAAAGTATATATATTCTTGATCAGCATCAACAGCCGAGTTGATCTAGCCATGTCCGTCTGTCCGTCCGTTTCTACGCAAACTAGTCCCTCAGTTTTGAAGCTATCTAAATGAAACTTTGTAGATAGTCTTATATATACTCTCTCTCGTATATATGTCGGTCAACTAAATCATATAGCTGCCATATGCCACAATGCGTAAATTTGTTGAAAAAAAATATAACTTCACTGTTTTTAAACATATCTTAATCAACTCTCCGTTATGAGCTTTGTTAATTGTTTCAGATTTTTGGATTTAATTTTATAAAAATCGGGCTACTATATTTTATAGTAAAATAAAATTATAGCTTTGTCAGTTTTCAACATAATTTCTTCTACTTTTAGATACTAGTATTTCATATTTTTTGAGAATTTTGTTGTAAATTTCATAAGAATCGGACGACTATATCATATTCCTGGCATACAAATGTAAAAAAATTAAAAAAAAAATTTTTTTTATTGTAAAACTGTAAAAAATTTATGAATATGAAAGCAGTTCATATTATATTACATATATTGAGATAGATTATAATTTATACAATTGGAATGTGCAAGGGCATACCAACTTCGGCGTGCCGAAGTTAGCTTCCTTTCTTGTTTTTAATAAAACTAAAAACGCTTTTCTGGATCCGTAGTTGTTAGAGTTGGAGAAGGTGCACCCAAGTTCTAAACAAGAAATGTATAATTTTACTCTAGAAGTCCAAAAAGAACGTTCCGACTTATATTTTACTTGCAACAGGAAAACTAATAAAAAATCTTTGTTCAAATGGATTTATAAATAGGTGATTTATCTTCGGAGCTAAACAAATTGATGATCAAGAATACAAATACGTAGTCTCTTTTGGTGCGGTGCACTTTTATGACTAAAATTATAATACCCTCTGCAAGGGTATAAATATGTGTGAACTGACTTGACTTACGAGTCATGAATGACTAAATGCACAGTATCCTATCCACCTAGATCGTTGAGAAGAACTAAAGATCTGTCACGCAGGTTTCCGGTTTCGTAGAGTAAAGCATACCATATGTGTATAAGGGATTAATATTAATTGGTGTTGACACTTTAATCGCAAAACAAATTTCTATACTCTTGAAAAAGAAATTATAATTTAAGTTTGTACACTTCCGGGATAATAATAATAATTTGCTTCGCTCAGTTTAAGAACGAAACCCTTTATATACGTGTGCGAGTTACCTTTAAAGATCTAGGTATTTTAATTGAATTTATGGCTCAAGTTATAATACACAGGGTATATGGGTATAAAATAAGGTTTATAATAATAATCGGAATGATCCGATCAAATTTAGTGACTAATAAATTTTCTAATAAATGTAAATTTTCTTTACTCTTTGGAAACAAGATAATTTAATTTAAGAACTTTGAATTTTTTAAAAAACGAAAGACAAGAGAATGATGAAAACAAGGATAATCATTTAAGGGGTTTCAGCCACATTCTTTTTATGTCACACCTGGCGATCGCTGCCATTGCTAATATTTGTTGACATATTTTAAGGAATCAGCTAAAAATGTATACTCTGGTAAAAGATTGTTCTGTGAGCTATAAACCATGAACAGTATCATTTATCTAATATTATTATTAAATTTTTGACTGTAACTTTAAAGAATACAATAAAAACATTAATATAATCACGAACATAATATTGTACGAAAATAAGAATGTTTAACAAATCTTCTGATAATTTGATTGTTTTAATTTTTAAAAATTTTGAAGGTGTAGACTTTATGATCTGAAAAAGTTATCTGGTTTATTTCGTTATAATGCTTTTTGAGTTCATCGAATCTCGATAAATCCCTTTACCTGAAATGTTGTTCACGATGTTTTGCCAATTGGAAGGAATCCAAAACACTATGTTGTTCAGTTATTTAAATGTTTATATTCTTCACAAAATGATCGATCTACGCACTAGGTTTGATACAAATAAAATAAATAATTTACTAGTACGGATATGTTAAATAGAAGCTATTAAAATCTGTATAACAAGCCTTTATTTACATGCCCTCTACGCCTAGGTATGCCATATGTTTTGGTCCTATTACAATTAACCTTAATGCGAAAGGAACTACGTTTGGATGGATATACATAGATATCGTTCGGAAATAATGCTCTATACATAATCTATATCGTACGCATATCGTTGTCTATTCTAGTCTGGACCTCGGGTGTCCGATATTGCTGCGCCGGGGCCACGAGGGTGACGTTGTTGTAGTAGATGTTGTGCATGTTGGCGATGGGCGCCGCCATCATGAACAGCGGATGGGATATAGCCAGCTCGTAGGTGGTGGCACTGCCGTGGATCCCCGAGGCCTGCAGTCCGGCCACGTTGGCACCCGTCGCATAGTGCAGGAAGGGGACATGCGCCCCGGCATTGATCGTGTGCAGCGGCGGCAGGGGATCCTCGGTGCGGCTTGATCGGCTGGCGGACATGTAGTCCTCGGAGGCAGAGGCGGGCGTTGTAGGATATCTGGAGATCCCGCTGCACTCCACCACATCGATGTCCACGCGATCGTCCTCGTCGTCCTCGTCCTCGGAGTGGTGCTCCGGCTTGTCGGGCGTGATCAGACTCTCTATCGTGAAGGATCGCTTGGGCCGCAGCTCCATGTCGGAACTGGTTAGCGAGGGCAGATTGGACAGTCCCATGTCCGAGAGATTCGTGTGCTCCGCATTGGCCATGGAGCTGGGCATCACATGCGCGGGCAGACCAACGCCCTGGCCCAGGGCATTGGGGGGTAAGTGGTTCGGATTCGGAGTCCTTGGCAGCGGATCCAGTCTCATGGACGCACTGTTCATGTCCAGGGGCGCCATATGCGAGGCACTGCCGCCGTTCCGCGTGGTGAAGAAGAACCGATTCAGGTTGGCCAGAGCGGTCAGCTCCTCGTTGAGCAGATCCTTGTCGTTCTTGTGCAGCTTGAAGCGCTTCCGCCGGCGGAGCAGGCTCCCGTTCTCGAACATATCGAAGGCCTGCGGATGCAGGGCCCAGTAGGCACCCTTGCCGGGCCTGTCCGGCCGCCGGGGAACCTTGATGAAGCAGTCGTTGAAGCTGAGGTTGTGCCGCAGCGAGTTCTGCCACCGCTGCGTGTTCTTACGGTAGTACGGGAAGCGGTCCGTGATGAACTTGTAGATGTCGCTCAGCGGCAGCATTTTCTCCGGCGAACTCCAGATGGCCATCGCGGTGAGCGATATGTACGAGTAGGGGGGCTTCTGTTCGCCGTAGGATTCGCGCGAGGGCCTTGGCATTATTACACAGTGGACAGTGTTCACATGTGGGGACACATCATCACTTGGCAGGATTCAGTGCTGCAGTGCATCACCAGGTATGGTATAAACACGTATTATGTATTAATCCAATCACGCATTAATTAAATTCTTATTTCGCTTCGGTAAATAGCCTAAATTAATTGACGGAGGCGGAGTGACGAGAGTTCCGGCGCAGGAAGCAAACCCGCCTGGGAGCTACGCTGGCGATACGACATGATGGGCGATACGACGACGATAGCGACGGCAAACGAGATCGCGCGAACTGTCGGCAATAAACTCTGCACAAGAACTACGCTCGTTATAAGCTCCGGTCCGGCGACGACACTGGATGTAAAAGCACTCTCACTGAGGTTTCCCCGGCCTGGCAAATTACCATCAAAAGCTGAATGCGAATACGTGAGTGGTAGTGGCAGCAGAGCACCGTCGAGCAGCGCAGCGCAGCGCAGTCAGAGCTGGAGCTCGAGCTGGAGCTGGAGCGGATTCGAGGCAAAGGCAAAGACGAAGGCGAAGGCGAAGATAGCGATAGAGAGGGAACAAAACAAACGACAACAAACGAAGAACACGGCACACAAAAAATTACTGTTTCAGCAGACTGGCAGACGACGTGCCGGTTATTGTACTAAGTGAGCAATGCCGTCCCGTCCACCACCGTACAACCAACCACAGTGAGCAATGCAATCAAAATATAATCACTCACATCATTGCCCCCGTGCTCTCTCCCAATCACCGCGATGCGAACATGCATCATCCCTCCGCCACGGCGAAACTTCAAAGCGGAGCGGAGAGCCAAAGCAAAGAGTCTGAGATTTACTAAACGAATAAACCAGTCTGACCAGACCGCACTACGCCGCGCTCTGGCGAAGAGCTAATGCCCCGCCGGTGGTTGCGGCAACTACACGGTGAGAAAGGTTCCTCTCTCCCTTACCGAAAGGGGGTAGAATTTATGGAAAGAGTTATTATTTTTCAAACTTACTTTTTTGTATTTCATTTTTTTATTTGAGAGAGATTTTTAAATGCTTGACCTCTTAACTATGAATATAACGAAAAGAACATTCTCTAGTGGCAGATGCCCAAAAAAGTATGCTATTCGCTTTAGAAATAGTATGTCTAATAGCTGAAAGCCTTCTCCTGGTCCCTTTCCTGTTTTCTGGCTAAAATACGCCCTGAAATTAAAAGTAAGTGGTATCAAATATATTTTATAAACATATACAATAAATTTAAAGTAAAAGAGATAAATCAAAATGGAAATTATAAGCTTACTTTTCACATTGATTTTTAAAAACAAATTGCAAACTTGAGTGAAAAGTAATTAAAGAAAGATTTAGGTATGAGCTCACATTTCTAGTTGAAATCCGAATATAAATTGGGGAATTGTAAAATCAGCAAAACGATGTTTATTTTGAAAAACCTAATTGGGCATTATATCATGATACTACTGTTGTATTTCCAAATCCAAACTTGTACATTTTTAGCTAAATTTTCTACCGAAGTGCAAGCAGCCTTTTTTTTAATTCCTAATTCTAAATTGATCACTATTTTAATAAAATCTAATGTATAGTTAAATCCTGAATACCAACTAGGCAATTATACGTTGACATTTTTAAGTAAATTTATGAAAATAACTTCAGAATTTGAAGATATTTTATTTTACAAAACTCTAAAAATTTAACCTTAAGCTCACTTTTTTTTACATAATCCCAAATACAAACTTGGGTAGTATAAGCATACATTTCTAGTACGAATGAATCACTATGACTATCAATTTTTCTGCGTGTATGAGGGGAGTATCTCGTCGGGTTTTATTTAGCTTTACCTTTGCTTTTGGCCGTCGCCTCAGCCAGCTCCGCGCCACTCCTCGCCGCTCCGGACAAAAGAGCAGCCGCCCCGGCAGCTGGTTCTGGCCATGGCTGGGACTCTGGCCGCGGTTCGACTTGGGCTCCGGCTCTGGCTCTGGCTCTGGCTAACGGCCCAATGCGAGAGAGGTGTTGAAAAAGAAAATTACAACCACTTTACCGATTTACTGATTTTACGTTTTCATAATCTTGTTAGTTAATTTGCCTGCTTGGGACTCGGCCATGATTCCACAGAACGTAAAAGCCAAAGCACATTGCCACCGCATTCGGCGAACGTGTGGGTTTGGGTCTTGCTCTGGCAATGGGGTTTGGGTTTGGGTTTGGGTTTCGCTTCGCGTTCGGGTTTGCTTTTTGACTGCACTACTGCGGGCCGGCGAGAGACGATTTAACACTAGGATGGATAATTGTCTTTAATAGTGCCCCTGATAGACCAGCAAATCGCAAACTAGGAGTGTGGATGGGTGTATTAAATCGCATTAACTATTAATGAGTCGGCATTCTTCTCATTTCCAAGTGTTAATTAATAGCGGCCGGGTATCACGACATCCCAGTAATGGCTAGACTAGGTGTATCTTTATCCCAACCACTCGTTATTAGGTATTCCGCCTCCTATGCTCAATACTAAATCAATAGGACTTGGCATAAAGCTAAGACAAATAATTGCTTTTGCAATTAATTGTGAATGTAAAAAATATGCATCTGTATTTATATTTATATTTGTGTATGTATATATTTTAACCGAAATGCTGTCTTGACCATACCCAATCATTAACTTATTAAAAAACCCATGAGATGCATATTATTTAGAACTGAACAATTAACTACCGTGGGTAAGGTAACAATATGCCAGTAAACCATTAAAAAATTACCCGCAACAAACGGACATCGTACTAAATTAAGAATTTATTTATCTGTTTATAAATAACAATCGCATTTGGCCATAATTGTGCCGTTCATAGCGAGAATTAGGTGCTCGGTGAGCGAAGGTTAACAGCGATGTGCCGCCGCTGAGCCGGCGCAGCTCGAGAGCTTGAAGGGCGGCCCAGAGAGAGAGAGAGAGCGAGAGCGAGCGAGCGCGGAGAGAATGGTAATGGGATTGGGTGTGGGTTTGGGTTCGGACTCAAGCCACGGAGTGGGAAGCTTGGCAGTGGGAATGGGAATGGGTATCGCAATCGGAATGGGAATGGGAATGGGCATGGGCAGGGGTTCGGTTTGGCAGTAACCACCGGAGAGGGATGGCACGACGACAACGACGACGACGCTATCGGATATCTCGCTCCCTTGCTTGTCTATACGAACAAAAAAGAAACCTAGGACGGGGATTGGCCATTTGCCGGAGTACGCTTGCCGGGGCGGGGCCTAAATGGCATTGTAATGTTAATGCAAGTGGACATGTATGAATATGGTTTCGGTAGCACTTCTGATTAACCATTAACGAGCTTAAATACCTACAGAAATTCAATCAGTCCGTAAAATTACATGTTGTAAATAATCAAATTACCGCCAAAGCAGCCCGTCTGCCTGGCATTGTCAGGCGTTTTCACAACGAGCTTATTTATAAATATGTACTTTGCATAATTTATATAATTACATATGTACACATGCTGCAAGTACTCGCCAACTTAATGGATTTATTAAATATTTCGCCCATGCTCTCGCCCGAGTGCTTACGCGACTGTGACAATAATTGGTCCCACGCGGCCATGCTGAATGCTAATAATATGGAGTTGCCACCATTGCCATATTCAACTCCTGCACAGGGGTTAGAGTTCCCTGAAAGGTATTTTACAATGACATTCTTCCCTGTATTAAATATATTTTCCAACTATGGTAGAGAACAACTATAGCATAATAAGGGTTATATCAAATATTATGCCATAAGCCAAGGTAAGCTTTTAGAAAAGCAGGATTTTGGGAGGTTTTACTATGTGATTAATTGAAAGAAAATCTATCAATATCTGAATTGTTCGCTTATTGATATATCTTTTGTTTTTAAATATTTTTTGTTCGGTCAATTCTAAAAACGATCAACGATTTGTTTTTAAAAGTCTACTCTACTGTGCTAAGAATATTTTTCAGACATGTCTTTTAGGTTTTTTTTCCCAGATATTTAGATATTCCTTAGATATTTTATACTGTATTTCATATTGAATTTAGATTAATTAGCTTAATATGGCACAAGCACTTGATATTTGAAAGATTTTGGTTAGCTAGTGATTGAAAATAAATACAAAATAAAAAGAATCTAAAATTGACAGGCCCAATTTCTAATATCCTGACAGTTACACTAATTTTCCTTTTCTTTTAAATACATGCATTTGTCTATTAATAAAATTTATATCATGTTGTCAAAAATTAGTTTACAAGTTAGGTTTATTAGCAATTACTGCAAAGTGAATTTATACAAAATATGGAGATGTCAATTTCGATATAGATATCTATAATCACTATTATAATATATTATTATAATAAACTATTACATATAATATAATACATTATAATATTTAATTATTTATTTTAACTTATCCTGTCGAAATAAACTCCTTATTTTTGCCGTTGGAAAACTGAACCTAAAAAAATAAATAATTTACATAGTGTCATTTGCCAAAAACATAAATAGTTCTCTAAAATAATTTTTTTCAACTTGGTTACATTCAGAAATGTTCCAACTGATCAAGTTTGAAAGAGTTTAACATATTCTAAAACAAATTTTGAAATATTTAAATGCATACTCGCGCAAATGCGAATTTTCATGATTTTTGATGAACATCGTAAAAAAAAGGGCCTGTTTTCTTATGATAAATAACTTGTAATATAAAGAAGCAATATGCTTCAACGTTTTCTTTCTAATATTACTAGACTGCAAAAAATCGAAATAATACGGATGTATGCTCTTCTAATTTAGTTTAAGAGTTAAGAACAACATGAAAGGTATGACGGAACTATTGTAAAGATGTAAAGATACAAATCCGAAATAAGCTGCTATAATAAATAAAATAACAATTATAATTCCATATAATTCCCCAAAATAAAATTTTTTTTCATTTAAAAATGTTTTCTTTCAAATTAGTCGCCACACTTCGCATACTTTTGAAATTCTCCAAACAAAGTAAAACCTCACATCTGTTTTCTGTAACGATCGCGGTGCTTATTTTTTAGAAATATTTTCAAAACGACAAGTCCTAAGTCCTTTTTAGAACACAAATAGTACTGGTAAAGTGCAATGATCGTGCCCATAAAAAATTTATTTTAGGTATATTTTTTTTCACTTTTTACCGTACGACAGTAACGATCGCCATCCTGGAAATGGCCGAATTGGAAATTCTTTACTAAATCCTAAAAATTATTTATAGAAGTTTAAGTTCTCTGCGATACGCGGCTAAATCTTATAAAATGGAACTATATACACAATTGTAAGTTTTTACCAAATAAAACTCGAGAAATAAGCTTTATAAATATTGTACATACAACACATATGGCATATATATTGTACATAGTCGGTCTTGGGTATACTTTAGGGGCTGTAACGTCTAGACAGGTTTGTTCTTTTAAAACTATTGGTTCGGCATCTTTAAGTGTCTCCTCTTGCGTGTATCTTGCCAAAATCAGTTTTTTAAGTTGGGAAAAATAGTTATTAAACTCCAAGATATTATCTTTTAAATTTATATAAACTTATAAAAGCTAACTAACAGTTTATCCCAATATATGGTCAATAAATCTCTGGCAATTTCAAAAGACCTGAGTTTAATTAATTATTTTAAAATTGCAGATTTTTAAACACAAATTTGTGTTTTCAATACCAAAACAGTATTTTTGGTGGCAACTGTTTTTCTTAACTTTGCGACGGGTATTCTGTTGTATGATTTTGTGGACCACATTTCTTCGTCCTTAATTGTTTCATATATTTATTCATTTTCTTAGATTAGATACCGTATTGTGTACACAAATTAAATTTGGAGGTCTATTCGATGTTTGGATGAGAACTCGCACCTTTTCTCTGAGTCCTTTCCAGCAGCCTTGTGGCCTATATTTTTTCCGCTGGCATGCCCTTGCTATTGAATTTAACCGTGAATCTTATTTAAAATTTATTTAAAAAGCATTTACAGAAACACGAATAAGCATTCGAAATTGCCTAGCGTGACGGATGCGAAACATAAATTTACATTTTATACCGAAGCATATTTTAAAAATAAAATTATTGCCGCCGCCGAGGCTGAGGTTGAGGCTCAATCAAACGCGCATTCGTATTATGTTGGTACGCACACAAACACGGCGTAACAACAGATACAATCACAACAAATTTCACGCCAAACAATTACAAGGCATTATAAGATTTTTGTTAACAGAACAGGAGGGATGGTCAAGCTATTTAACCCGCAACCATAAATCTTTTCATACTCGCCCGAAACCACAGGCTCGTCCGCAGTACCCACCCAGTGGGTTTGACATTTGCCTTGTAAATGCGTAATAATCAGGACATCCGACAAACAGAAAGTTACGCTTTAATGCCATTAGCCGCGCTCCACGGTTAACAGTTGTTGTTACAATCATCCATTTAATGCCGAACATTGCCGAAACGGAAACCAATGAAAATAAACAGAAAACAGAGATCCAGTGAGAGCCAAAACATGCCCATACCCCAAATTAAAAATCTATTTTTTCCTCTTTCGCTTTGCTGACAAAATTGCCATTTACAACATTCATTTTTGCAGCTGCAGCTGCCGCTGTTCAATCACAACATAATAGACTGCCGACTCCCAACCGCTGTTTCTTTGTGGATTTATTGAAAGTCTCGTTTTATGCTCGCCAAACACCATTATTAAAACGAATCAATAAGCCGATCGAACGTTTATTTTGACTGGTTAAGTGCTCCTTGACCATCTTTTAAACAATTAAAAGAGTTAAATCGCCCAATGATTATTAATTTCAAGACAAAATTGAAATGAACTCAAGCATATGCAATCATTAGTCTTGAGAAGCCAAGAAAGAACCATAATAATAGTAACAATTAAGAGTTCATTACTAATACAAATTGATGGATGGAACGAATCGATTCTTGGCTAAAGTCAATTTACTAATCTTCGGCTGTGTCTAAACAAGGAATTAGGAATTGATTTTATGTCTAATATTTGAAATTACCCACCAGGTTCTACCCAGTGCCAGAGACACTAGTCTACAGTCGTCTTCTTTGGCAGAAAGTAAAATAATGACAATAATAAAGTATTTTGATCCTCTGATAATTAACTAAGGAAATATTAAATCAATAAGGTATTGTTACTAGTAACAAATACAAATTTGAAACCCATATCAATGACATTTAGCTTTAAAAGCAAAAACAAAGTATTTTAATCCGCCAATTATTATTTAAAATTATGCCCAATCTCTCTGATATATTAGTTAATAAAAAAAAAAAAAAATAGATAAGGGATCTTAAGTCATATCTTTTTAAGAAAACAATTGAGTACTTTTAGCAGGAACAAATAAATATGTCCAATGTCCCAATAAATATTAAAACAATGCTGTAAAAACGTTTCAAAGCCGCTCTATTTGAATGGCAAAAACGAGTGGCACATGTGTGTATACCGACCTGGTTTGTTAAGTTTGTTTGTTAATATTTGTTTTATTTTTTGTGTGTCTTCTCAGTGGCTCTCTCAATTACTGCTAGTGCCCAACGCTGTCCGAAGTCATATTGACAACTGCTAATTATGTAAATATTACTCCAAAAAAGCCCCAAAAGTGTGTTAACAAGTTTAGCTTATGAATTTATTTCGACAGAGTTTGCTTTTGCCAAAAACAAAAAACAAAAAAACTGATTAATGGCGTTTGGTTCTCATCCTTCTAAACAAACACATCTTACTGTCGAATTATAACTTTTGCAATTTATTATTCATATTCATTCAGCAGACGGCTCTCAGGTACAAAAGAAGATATTTACGCTTATTAATTTATGGACCATCTTTTACAAATACCAATAAATAAATATGAAATACAATTTCGGGATGTTAGTTTGCTAACGCTAACGCTGAGGCAGCACCACCTGTCCGACAAAGCGGAACACAATGCCCGAAGAGTGAAGTAGTTTACATTAAATAAAACCCATAAATTAAAAAGGAAACTGCTGGGCTATGTGTCAGAACCGTAATTAGAGATATTGGCTTTAAATAATCGACCGGCACTCATTTGTTCACTTTTTACTCGCCGACAACGCAGCGGCACGCCTGTGTTTAAGATCGAACCACAGAAAAGGTGTTAGAAAAGGGCGATCGGCAAAAACGTGAAAAGGTAAAAAGGCGCACACACAACAACACAACAACAACCCGAATTCTCGATTCTCGTTTTCTCACATGTCCATATGTGCGGCTGGCTGTCCGAACCCGAGTCCGAGTCGGAGTCGGACTCATCCCCTTTATTGTTTCATGGGATCAGATCAAGTTGTATGTGGTCCAAACGGAGCGAAATCGTATATTAGTGGACGAGTTTCCATGCTCTACGGCCTGCTGATCATCGGCATTACCAGTAATGGGCCGCGCTGCCAGCACCAACAGCCTGTGCCTCTGCCTCTGCACGAGTCTCCGCCTGTGCAGGCTATTTAGGAGAATGCGTTCCATCATTAGCATCAGACAGCTGTTAAATGATAGACAGAATTAGTATAAACACATTTAATTATATGGTCGGTGTTGTCAGGTGTTTTACACCTTATTAGATCGTGTTAACCTTTGATCTAACTTACTGATATGGAACGGCAGGCAAACCAAATACGACTCCCAAGAGTCGCCTTTGTCTTTGCCGTTAATTGGGACGCAATTGGGCCGTCATTTTAAATCATTAACAGCTTTTGGCCGACTCAAGCTATACTAGAGTTATTTAGTATATTTATATATTTTATTATCCTTTAAACTTTGCTCAATTATCAAATTTTTATAAGGAGATCTGGCAGGAGCTTGCTAAAATAGATGCTAGATTGTAAGATTCACAAAAAAATTCTACGAAAAGTTACAAGACGTAGAGACACGACTTCAGTTGTTTAGGAAATTCAATTTAATTATTTTTATTTATTTATTTTTTATTTTTATTTATCTAAGTTATTAAAAGTCATCCTTTTTATTAATTATTAAGATATAAAAATTAAAAAAATTAAAAGCTTTTATTGTAAATGCCAAAAAACGTCGACGGAAAGATCGATGCACCAAATAAACAAAATAAATCATAAAACCTATATTGTTGTCAATTTATTTATTTTTTAACTTTATTGTCAAGTCAATAAAATTCCTGCTATGTTAGGAAAAAATATCTTCTTACGAAGACTTCATGTCTTTTTTAAAGCTTAAAATTCTAAAAAGAAAGTGATTTTTATAAATCTTAATTAAGTAAAAAATATTGCAAGAAAAACACTTTAGTGTACCCAATTTTAAACCACGAAATTAAATTGACAAAAAAAAAATAGATTATTTTATTTATATTTTGTTTTTATATATATTTTGTTTTTGCCAATTTAGTTATTTTTTTCATTTACTGTAAAAGAAATATGTATTTATAGTTAATTTATTTTAAATCTAATTATATTCTGTGGTCTGTTGTAATTAGTGTCAAAGAACTGAACGGATCCCTTGACAATATTTATAAATATAAAATATTAATGTATATAATTCGATGATGCACCTCAAATCTAATGTAACTATACATACATTACTCCGGAAATACTTTCTTTCTGAAAATCCTTTAAGTATCATTTTGTTCATTTTGTATATAAATAGTCAATGTAAGGCTAGTTTCTGTCTTTAAGTTAATGTTAGCTAAAAAAAAACCGTTTACATTTGCATAACTCTAATATTAAAAGTCTTAATGAAATGTACACTTTCATTAGTATCGCTTTAGCGGAAACAATAATTACAAACAGGTTGACTTGTTAGTTTTATATCCATTTTTGTGGTCAACGTTTTGACTTCTTAAGCATTTTATTTATTTCCGAAAATAATAAAATAGTTGATTTCATATTGAGGTATACATATACAAAACAGGGACTCCTGGCTCCAGGCTTTTTTCAATAACGGTCGGGTATAATAAAACTCGGAAGTTGAGTAGTGTTTCCGTTTTAATCTTAATATTTTTACACAAACAAGAAACAGCTAATGTTGAATAAACTAATAGTTTAAACCGTTGCAGTAATAAAATAATTATTTTATTAAGACATTAGGGAAAGTCGTTTTTTTTTTGACAGAAATAAGATATAGATGTCGGATTTCATTAGACTTCTGAGTCAAAATCAATCCGACCAGGCCTTGAGTTAGCTAAAACTAAACAAGTCAATATAGTCTTTAAATTGAGTTATTAAATCCTATTAAGTTGTTCAAAATAATAGGAAGTATACGTTATGTGGACTTTATGGAAACTAAAATGCGTACCAGCTTCTGTAAAAAAACACAAGCGAAAATTAATAAAAATATAAACATTAACAAATAAATAGTCTTTAAGATCTTATTAACAAGTGTGCTTTAGGAGTAACGCCAAACAAACTAGAAATTAGTTTTTTTTAGTTATTATTAGTTTTAGGCGCTAAACATTTTCCTAATTCGAATTATTTCCTAAGTTATAGCAATTTGCTTTGCGTCTGTAGTTCTATTGCAGTTTTCTTTAGTTTTAATTTTTTTTACAAGATATCTCAAGATCTACAAGACGATTTTACAAAAACTTCTATCAAGTAATGATAGGAATAAGCTCTATTGTACATAACACGATTTTTTAATTGGCGGATTTAATTTTTTACCGAAAACTGTTCTTGTTTTTAATTATACACGTTATGTACCCAGAACACTTTGTTTTTTTTTTTTCCTATTTTTAAGATCATTTTAAGAGCTTAAGCGATTTTTGTGGCATATTTTTGCAAATTTGTAATTTAGTAAAATTATTTTCCTTTAATTTAAGACCTCTGGAGATCAAGGACGAATTTTTTCACAAAGGTATTAAGGTTCAAATAAGGAATGCAAAGCTTCATAAAAATTCTACTGACGTCACAGGGATATATTTCCTGAAGCCCTGCATTCTCAATTTTTAAACAGCCATAACTTCGGGAAACAAAATTACAGTTGATCTTTTGAGGTCATAAATTTAAAGCAAAAACTTGTACTAAAGAATTAAACCCGAGGGACAGTACAAAAAAAAAAAATGTTGCACCCTGTAATTAATCTCAAAAGTTCGAAAAATTATATTTTTCGGGTATATAACCTCAAAACTTTCAAAATCCTGATATCTCAAATTCCAATGACCAAATTCTGTGAACCAACCGCTAGTAGTGAATAAATATATTAAAGAGCAAAGGCATGTAATTTTTGTATTACCATCTAAATCTGCTCTGAAAAATAACAAAAAAATCAACGTATTGATTTATTTTCTTTGTATAACTTTTTTTTTTATTTTAATTGTCTCATTGAAAGATTCTTAAGCGTCAGTGTCTCTACTCGTCAATCCAGGATCATTGGAAAAAATAAGCTTCTTCTGTGAGGTGTTCATATAGGGACGGTTGATCCATTCAGTGTCAGCCGCCTTGATATTCTCCAGCGTCCCCAGCTTTATTTGATACAGTTTCAGGACGAACCTGGGTCCCACCTCGCTGAGCTCCAGCTCTTTGTTTTTATATTTGTACTGATGATGCCTGAATATGATCGAGTCGTTGTGGTTCAAGAATGACATGACTCTCTGGGAGTTCTCCTTCGGGACGGGGAACAAGTGCTTCAGGATCTTCACCGTTCTCAGACCGATGGGCGTTTTGAAGTTATTAAAAATTAAGTGCGGCTTCTGCTCACTCATGTGGCCGATATCGGGAATGTCATGACGCATAATGACATCGGATATGTTGAAGAAGGCAGTTGGCCCGTAGGGAAGATGGCAAACCACAAGGCTGTCCGGAATGCCTCGATGCTCGTGCACAATTAGGAAATCGGTTACATTATTGGCACGACAGGCGTGCATTAGCGTCGGCAGCTGGTAGTTGCCTCTGTTCATCTGCTGGGCATTGGGAAAGATCAGGCGCAGCTCCTTCATGAACATCTTCAATCTGGACGAGGGGTTGTGCGAGGTGGTCAGCATAATCTTTGGGTCCTCGCAGCCAGCATAATGGTACTCATCATTGACAGTGCGGTCGTCGATACCTAAGATAAAGATTGTAATTTGTTTTTTTATGGCTAAGGCCTAATATTCTCACCTCCGTCCGCATATTTCAGCGAGTTGTAGACTGTCATGCTTTTCTTGACATTCTTCGAACCAATCGTCTTGTTCTCATTTAGGGCCTGAACAACGGTCTCCTGGATCTTCTGTTTCGCCTTCAAGCGCTCGGTGAGGGCCTTCGAATACAAGTATTCCCGGCGTTGTCTGGCTTGCTTCCGCAGCATTTTTATTTGTTATTAATTCGGCACGTGTATGGTTTAAGATAAATGAAAACAATTCCCGGCTGATAGGCAGTTTCGATAAGTTATCGGCAAGTTTTAGTTTGAAACGCGAAAACAAAACATGGTGCAAGCAAAAAGGTAGTCACTTTTATCGATTCTAATATTTATTTAAAATCTTGAAATCAAAATATTATTTAATTATAAAAATTATAATAAATATATAATACTATATAATTTTAAAATTAGGTTTATAATAATAAAGACAGTTGTATTAAAATGAAACATGAAATTCCGTTGTTCCAAATCGTTCTATTCCCCAACATACTGCCGCTATCTTGACTAACATCAAAATATTTACGACTGCTTTTTGCGCTAGTTGCTTCGCAATTTTGCATATTTTAAATATTAAGCACTCACTCATCATGTAGTTTAAGTTTAATTATAACAAACCCGTTGACTTAAGTGATTTACGTACATTCCTGATTACTGCTGGAAGATTATGGCATCGGCGACTTCAAGCACCAAAAACATAAACAATTTGCGGCTGAAATTATGCTTTTGCATACTCTTAAAATGGTAAATAAACGATTATACATTTAATAATATGTTTATAAATGATTTAATGTTGCAGCAACATCTCCACATGTGTCTGCTGTGCTTAATTGCATTAGCGATACTCTCCTACTTCGTTCACCAGCGTCCTTCTTGGGTAACCGACTACAAGGGAGAGGCAGGTGGCTTCAGCGAAGCGTACGTATAACTACACACATAAGTCAACCCATAGAAATGTGGTAATCCAAGCAGGTTGTCAGCGTTACGGTTTACAATCAATAAACCCTTGTTAGAACTTGTTTAAAGCTACAAATCTCAATAACTTTTACTACACAAATGCTTCCTTATTCCTTAGATTAACATCAAAACCGCCTCTATATATCGTTGTCGTATGCTGCGGTCAAAGAGTCCAGGAGACTCTGGTCATGATCAAATCGGCCATTCTGTTCAACTACGACGAAGAGTATTTAAAATTTTTAATATTCACCGAGAACGGCCAGGGCGACGAGTTCACGGAGAAGCTGACGGACTGGCGCGACATCAAACCGTTCACATTTGACTTTGAGATCCTGCCCTTGAAGTTTCCCAGTCACAATGAGATCGAATGGAAGAATCTCTTCAAGCCATGTGCAGCCCAGCGTTTGTTCCTCCCGGTAAGTGCAAATTAAAATGTCAATTTGCAGGGGTTTGAACTATTTGATTCTTCAAGTCTCTGCTAACGAACGTGGACTCATTGCTGTACGTTGACACGGATATTTTGTTTTTGTCCCCGATATCGGACATTTGGCGATTCTTCAAGAAGTTCAACGACACTCAGATCTCAGCGCTGACGCCGGAGCACGAGAACGAGAACATTGGGTGGTACAACCGCTTCGCACGACATCCGTTCTACGGCCGACTCGGCGTGAACTCCGGCGTCATGCTAATGAATCTCACGCGGATGAGGGAGATGAAATGGGAGCAACATATCTTGGCCATTCACAAGGAGTACAAACTGCGCATTATCTGGGGCGATCAGGACATCATAAACATACTATTTTACTTTCATCCCGACAAGCTGTACATAATGCCGTGCGAATACAACTACCGTCCAGATCATTGCATGTACATGAGCATTTGCAACATGTCCCATGCCGGAGTCAAGGTGATTCACGGCAATCGTGGCTATTTCCATTCCGACAGGCAACTGCTTTTTAAATCCATTTACGAGTCCATGGAGAACTATCAATTGGGGTCCAATGCCAAGACCCAATTCCTGATGCCGCTCCATGCTGCACTTAAAATACAATCCGTCAATGAGTCTAGCTGTGGAAAGATATCAAATGAAGTCCTCAAAGTGGCGAATACAGTTCTTAGCAATAGGTACAGGGAAGATTAGCGTGTAATGTACATAGGTAATAATATAGACTATTATTAGAAATTGTAGAAATGCGATTTGCAACGAAATGTACTTAATTGTAGGTATACGTTTTTATACAATAATAAAAACTGATGATTGTACAAAGATTTGTGAAGAGAATACACTGAGATTCTAGAATAGATGAAAATACTACTTTTTGTCTTGATTGAGCTAATCCAATCCATTTAATATAAAGAAACCTTTGTAATAAATAAAACTTTAATATTTATTCTCGTTGCTTGGGGGACAAATAACAAAGACACTTGGCATTAAAACGGACTTAGGCTAAAAGCAATAAATATTTGTTCGCTTGTATTTCCATACAACATTGACTAAGAACACAGGCAGGTATTTTGTAAATTGGATTTTATCCAAGGAATGAATTTGCTCACTCGCGAGTAAACACCTGGATAGCCATCGCGGCCGCAGCCAACGCCCCAGGATACGATTCCGACGATGAAATATTTAACTCCATTGGATAGCAACAGAGGTCCGCCACTGTCGCCTTGGCATGAGTCCATGCTGGGCCTGCCCGCGCATAACATCGATGAGGTAATTCGAGTACTTTTGTATTTTTGATTTCTGCATTCCGTGATGGACATGATGGGCACCTTCACCTGATTGACAATGGAGGGCAGCTCGCCGCCCTCGGAGGTGCGTCCCCAGCCCACAACGGTTCCGATGCGTCCTAAAATAATTGTGTAAACATAATTATAAGAAGATTCAAACTATAAACTTTGAAATGTAGAAACAAAGAGGGATTTATAATTTTTACCTGCGGGATCATAATTATACCGAGGAAGACACACTGGCTTTATAATTTTCGAAAAGGAAATGGGCTTCCGAAGTTTCAGCAGGGCAATATCATTGTTGTAAGTATCAGGATCGAAACTTTTATGTTTTATCACGGCTGTCACAGCCCGCTGAATGGCCTGGGACTCCGAGGTAATTTCCTGATCGTGATCTCCGAATATAATTCGGATTTTGGATCTCCTTAGTTTTTTAACGCAATGCGCTGCCGATAGAACGTAATCCTTTGTCAACAATGAGCCGCCACAATGAAATTTTCCATCGTAAACAATTCGTGCCATCCAAGGGTATTGGTTCACCCCGGTAGGTTTTCCACCAACAATTCTGTTCTCTTCATTGGAAAAACCGCAATCTGTAAAATACGTATTAAGAAAACTAAATTATAGTGCATTACCTTGAAGCAGACTACTTTTTACTTACCGCAATCACAATTTTTTAGGCTGGAATTTTCTGGGTACTCAACCTCTTCGTCTGCTTCCGAATATCCAAAGGCACTCGATACACCCGAACTAATCCGAAAAATGGTATCAAATAGAAATTTACTGGTTCTCTTGCTGTGGCCCGTATGGATGGTGTTCACGAGTGCGGATTCATTGAAGGCATTTGAATTTTCCAAGCACATGAGACTGGAATAATTCATCGTCAACGTGCACAATAATAATATATATTTTAAATTCATTTTTCACACGAATCAGATATCATTGTAACAATGGCTTTGCTTTGTATTTTTTTATAGGGCCAACTTCATGCATAAATTAACAAATTCAATACATTTTTCTATGTACAAACTATGTAAAGATTCCAAACTAAAAGAAAAAGTAGAACAGCCTAAGTAAATAATAAAAATTTCTGTAAATACTGCCTAGAATAAATAAGAGTGTGTAACTAATTAATGTAACATAAAATATGTACTAATTTTGATCATGTAATGTAGCGTACGAATCGCTTGGCGTTGATACAAAACGTGGGGACAGTCCACTAGTGTGGCCACATATGCAAATGGTCAGTTTCAGCCAAACCGGTTTAGGTACATCAGCTGTTTTTCTTATATATTAAGAAAATATTACCTTTTTTGGGGGAAAGTTAATATTTCTATTTAAACGAAAATGAAAGTTTAAAATAATTATTAACGGAAATTTGATTAAATTCGTAATTTTAAAAACCATTTTACGATGGTGTTGTCCCAAAACATTTTAGGTCATAGGCTCAGTAAATTTTAAGAAGTCTGATATAGGATGGACGAGCCAATGTTTAACTATTTTTTACCATTTAGAAAAAATATATTATCTTACAATTATTCAAGTTTTGAACAATAACATTTAATTATATATTTTTTATTAATTCAAGTTCTTAGTTCGCCAGTCGTACAAATCGTCTACACTGACTTCATCCTCGCTGGAACTCAGTTCGGGATCTATTTCTAGTTTAACGTTAACCTTTCGCTTCTTATTTAACAGCAATGTTTTCTGATCATTTATCTTGATGACTCTCTTCCAGTTATCAATTTGTTCGTCTATTTCCTTGATATGTCGCTTGATGTTGATGTCCTCTTGCTCGTCAGCTACGATAACACTGGATTCTGTGGCTGCCTTCTTGATCTCCTGCTGAAAGCGCTGCCACTCCTCGTCCTGGAGACGAGTGGCTTCGGTTTTATTGGTCTTGTCCTCGTCGAAAAACTTCTCGGGCAATTTTTCGGCTACAGTTTCGGTTGTGGAAGGCTTGATACTACTTGGAATTGACTGTGGTGGCGTCTTTTCTGGAGTCAGCTGACGATTCTTTTCTTGGTTTCCTGTCAGCGGAGGATCTGGTTGCGTGCTAGACTTGGCGACAGGATGCGGAGCCTTGAAGGAAGGGGCAGATGATTCCTTGGCACTGGTGGCTACCGGTTTTTCAATCTTATTCTGCTTGGCCTGTTCCACATTTAGTTTGTGCTGCTTGGAGTTGATGTGCACCTTCCAAACGCTGGGCTTGATGGGTATCCTGCAAATGATACAAGTCAAGGTCCCTGACGAGTCATACGTATTTATTCAGTTAAGGAAACCAGCTAGTTTTAACGAGTAGTTCATATACCCCTAAAATGTAAACAAACAAAACATTAAGCAGCACGTTGTTTCTAGGAGTTTGTTCGACAATTAAGCACAGTATGAGTTCTTAATAAAGCTTGTAGCTCCTCCATTAAGCTAATATGAAAAACATTTGCTTAATTATCAATAACCAGCACAAAAATTTGATTGTTAAAAGAATGCTAAACGCCGGCTGGTAATGTTTATAGTGACTAGATAAAAGTCAAGTTTTGTAAAGGATATTTTGCTAAGGGTGAATCCACAGTGACCGCAGGCTTCTTTGAAACGCTTAGCTTCTTTGGCGCTCGCTTAATATTTCCATTATTCATGTTGGTTTTTAATTTTAATTGTTTATTTCGGCCAGTAGTGATGCAAAAATATCGATCTCACTATCGATAGTATTGATGTTTTTTTAAAACAGCGATCCATGTATGTACTCGCTATCGATGTTTTTGCATTACTATCGGCCAGTAAAGTTCGCCTGAACTAGTTGATTGTTGTGAATTAGTTGTTCCATTCAAAAAAATAGCTTCATTCAATAAAATTACAAATTAACAGTTATTTTCAAAGCAGAAACCAAGAAGTAACACCAAAACAAACGTTTCGATTACCCTTTTATCGAATGCAACTATCGATAAGAAACTACGTGTAATTAAGTAAGTTGGCAGTCCAGCCGGCAATTTTTTTTAGACTACGTGTCTAAGAAGAGAATGTGTCGTTGTGTTTCAGAACGGTTTTAATTTTCACATTACCTGGCTGGAATAGGGACATGAATCGGACGCCAAAGATGCTAAACAGCAAGGTGGCTGGCTACAGCAGCCTGATAACGTTTGCGATCCTGCTGATTGCCTGGCTGGCCGGGTTTTCCTCTCGCCTCTTCGCCGTAATCCGCTTCGAGTCGATTATCCATGAGTTTGATCCGTGGTTCAACTACCGGGCCACCGCCTACATGGTGGAGCACGGATGGTACAAGTTTCTCAACTGGTTCGACGAGCGCGCCTGGTACCCGCTGGGCCGTATCGTCGGCGGAACCGTGTACCCCGGCCTGATGATCACCTCGGGCGGCATCCACTGGCTGCTGCACGTCCTCAACATCCCGGTGCACATCCGCGACATCTGCGTGTTCCTCGCCCCGGTGTTCAGCGGCCTCACTTCCATCTCCACGTATCTGCTGACCAAGGAGCTGTGGTCCTCAGGCGCCGGCCTCTTCGCCGCCAGCTTCATCGCCATTGTGCCCGGCTACATCAGTCGCTCGGTGGCCGGATCGTACGACAACGAAGGCATTGCCATATTCGCCCTGCAGTTCACCTACTTCCTGTGGGTGCGCTCCGTGAAGACCGGCTCGGTGTTCTGGTCGGCCGGGGCTGCTCTGTCGTACTTCTACATGGTCTCCGCCTGGGGTGGCTACGTGTTCATCATCAACCTGATCCCGCTGCACGTCTTCGTGCTGCTCATCATGGGCAGATACTCGCCGCGCCTGCTGACCAGCTACAGTACCTTCTACATCCTGGGACTGCTGTTCTCCATGCAGATCCCCTTCGTGGGATTCCAGCCGATACGGACCAGCGAGCACATGGCTGCCTTGGGCGTGTTCGTCCTCCTGATGGCCGTGGCCACCTTGCGTCACCTGCAGTCGGTGCTGTCGCGTAACGAGTTCCGGAAACTGTTCATCGTCGGTGGCCTGCTGGTGGGCGTGGGTGTCTTCGTGGCCGTCGTGGTGCTCACGATGCTGGGCGTCGTGGCCCCGTGGAGTGGACGCTTCTACTCGCTGTGGGACACTGGCTACGCCAAAATCCACATCCCGATCATCGCCTCCGTGTCGGAGCATCAGCCCACCACCTGGTTCTCGTTCTTCTTCGACCTGCACATACTCGTGTGCGCCTTCCCCGTCGGCGTCTGGTACTGCATCAAGCAGATCAACGACGAGCGTGTGTTCGTGGTGCTTTACGCCATCAGTGCTGTGTACTTTGCCGGAGTGATGGTGCGCCTGATGCTGACGCTTACACCCGTTGTGTGTATGTTAGCTGGGGTGGCGTTCTCGGGCCTGTTGGAAGTCTTCCTTCAAGAGGATTCCTCGAAGCGAATCGGCACGGCCATACACACGGCCACCGAAGTGGATGAGTCGGAGGATTCCATTGAAAAGAAAACCCTGTACGACAAGGTGAGTGAAGTAAAGTCCGGGAATTTGATGAGATTACTCAAACTTTTGACTTGCAGGCCGGAAAACTGAAGCACCGCACCAAACATGATGCCCAGCAGGACACTGGCATTAGCTCGAACCTAAAGAGTATTGTTATCCTGGCCGTTCTCATGCTGTTGATGATGTTCGCTGTCCACTGCACGTGGGTGACCAGCAACGCCTACTCCAGTCCCTCCATTGTCCTGGCTTTCCACAACAGCCAAGATGGGTAGGTTTTTTATTTTAGATTCTGTCAACCTTGACTCACGATTCTTATCGTTCCATGTGCAGGTCCCGCAATATTTTGGACGATTTCAGGGAGGCCTACTACTGGCTGTCCCAGAACACCGCTGACGATGCCCGCGTTATGTCCTGGTGGGATTATGGTTATCAGATAGCCGGCATGGCGAATAGAACAACGTTAGTGGACAACAATACGTGGAATAATAGTCACATAGCCTTGGTGGGCAAGGCAATGTCTTCGACCGAGGAGAAATCGTATGAGATCATGACATCCCTGGACGTGGACTATGTTCTGGTGATCTTTGGTGGTGTCATCGGCTACTCGGGCGACGACATCAACAAGTTCCTGTGGATGGTGCGCATCGCCGAGGGCGAGCATCCCAAGGACATCAAGGAGAGCGATTACTTCACCGACCGCGGTGAATTCCGTGTGGATGCAGAGGGTGCTCCAGCTTTACTGAATTGCCTTATGTACAAATTAAGCTACTACAGATTCGGGGAACTGAAATTGGACTACAGGTGAGTCTGAAGGTAGTTTAGATAATGTAATTGTTTACTAAAAACATGATTTCAGAGGACCATCTGGCTATGATCGCACACGCAACGCTGTGATTGGCAACAAGGACTTCGATTTAACCTATCTGGAGGAAGCATATACCACAGAGCACTGGCTGGTGCGTATCTACAGGGTTAAGAAGCCCCACGAGTTTAACAGACCATCGCTGAAAGCCAAGGAGAGGACGATTCCGCCAGCCAACTTGATCTCCAGAAAGGTAGAGCAAAGATAGCTTGAATTTGAATGAATGAAACTTGATGAATTTTCTTTCCTTTGCAGAACTCGAAGCGTCGCAAGGGCTACATTCGAAACCGACCGGTTGTTGTTAAGGGAAAGCGGACCTTGAAATAAACAAGAATATTTGTATTTATCTTTCACCCATATATAAAAAAAAATGGTTAAAACACCTTTACACACGGCACAACGTTTGGTGAAAGTGTATTTCCCTAGAGCAACCTCATGTTGAGGGCTTTAACTGCCGCCCCTAAATTAGATCTGACCCCTTTCCAGACTCGTACGACACCACTTTTACCGGGTTGCATTCCTGATCCAATCCGAATCCGTTCCCTTTGATTTAATTGTTTCGCGGCGGCTCCTCCACCATTCATTGTCTTAAGCTAGCAATTCAATAAAGCAAGAGTGTACATTTTTAAACCTATACATCCCCAATGTAACTTGGATTAAACCTGGGAGGATGTCATATATTTTTGTCTCTTAAAAAATCAAGAACTACAATTCTAATTCTCATTGCGTCGCCGCCGATGAAGTTTTCGATCCAAGTCTCTGGACTTTTGCTTCTTGGCAGGAACATAGGATGAAGTGTAAGCATTCTCGGGCTCATCTAGTTCATTGGAACCCCCGGTAGACTTTGGCAAGATGGGCAAATTGTTGGAGTCAAAGTTAAACTCGTCGTTGGAGTTTGCCAGCTGCCGGCGGAAGACGGCTGCACTGTGGGTCACGCGGGCCTTTGGGTGGGATGGTGGTAGCCACGAAACTTTCTGCAATGTAGAGTTGTAGAAATAATGCGCCTTGCAGCCCTTATCGTATATGTCCTTCCAGCCAGCCTCCAGGGGATACTTTCGAAGTAATCTTTTGTAGCGCTTGAGGTACTCCTGACTGGGCTGTGAGGCGTGCGGGGTGCTGTTAAACTTGTTGACGCAGTACAGCGAGCACTTGTGCCAGATGTTGTACTTGTTTGGGCAAAGCTTGTAACCGTGGTGCGACTCGTTCACGCCGATCCTCTCCTTGATGCGGTGCGACCAGAACTGCTCCTCGACGCTCTTGCGCTTGGGCTCTGGCTCCTCCTTGTATGGTGTGTACGGGGCGCCCTTATCGTCATCGTCATAGTTTTCGGCTATGATTTCTTCTATAGCCTCTGATATTGGTGTGGTGCCTGGGATGAAATATGGTTAATTCTCTGTTAATTTCCATGTCGGTATAATATTTATCTAAGATTTATAGCACGATTTTTTAAACGAATGTACATAAACTCACCTGACTGTTTCGTTACCAGTCCCCTCTTCTTCAAGCGCTGCAAAAGTGCTGCCGGTAAGCTCATTTTAATTAATTTCCCTTCAAATGTTTACGTTTTTCTGAAAATAATATTAAATCAATATGACCTCGGTTTTGTTTTTCCAATAATACCAACGTTTGTCGAACAAAGTGGTATTGCAGTGGAACATATCTGGTCACACTATTCATTTTCAGCTCAGTATTCTCTCGAATAATATTCAACTTAATTTTTAGTTGAATATTCTTAAGATTCTACGAAATGGCCGACAATGCAGAACCACTGACTTTGTCCCGGGGTAAAGATTAGACTTGCGCTGGCCACCTCCAGCAAGCTAACGTTTAATAAACCTATAAACCCACTTTCAGATGTCAAAAGATCGATAGAGCTCTTGGAAAAACTGCAGGCCAGTGGCGACTTCCCCACCACAAAACTGGCTGCCCTGCAGAAGGTACTCAACTCGGATTTCATGACGTCCGTTCGGGAGGTGTATGAACATGTGTACGAGACGGTAGACATCCAGGGATCCCATGACGTCCGGGCGTCTGCCACAGCCAAGGCCACAGTGGCCGCCTTTGCAGCCAGCGAGGGTCACGCCCATCCCCGAGTGGTCGAATTGCCAAAAACGGAGGAGGGTAAGACATTGTCAGCTACGAATCTTAACAGAATGAATCTTTAGTTCTTCCGATTCTAACGAAACTTAAAGCCATAAATAGAGCTAGCTGAAATATTTGGACACGACCGAAGAATAACTTGGATTCAAACTAACTTAAGAGTATATTTGTTATTTCTTTCAGGCTTGGGCTTCAACGTAATGGGAGGCAAGGAACAAAATTCGCCCATCTATATATCCCGTATAATACCAGGAGGAGTTGCAGATAGGCATGGAGGTCTCAAGAGAGGCGATCAGCTGCTGTCTGTCAACGGAGTGGTAAGTCTGGGATGATGATATATGAAAAATATCATAAATTTAAATATATCAAAATTTTAGTTATCGAAAAAGCTAATAACTTTATTGTATCACTTTTAATTTCAGTCCGTTGAAGGCGAAAACCACGAAAAGGCTGTGGAACTCTTGAAGCAGGCCATTGGATCCGTGAAGCTGGTGGTACGCTATACACCCAAGGTTCTTGAGGAAATGGAAATGCGCTTTGATAAGCAGCGCAACACCCGTCGCCGCCAATAAAGTGCACATCATCGGCCAGAACTAAAGCCATATAAGCTTCTGCCATTAGATCATAATGTGTTAATCACTTGTGCTTAAAATCAACCCCTATAATAATTTATTTTAATGAACGAATCAATTTTGAATATTATTTATTACGAAAACAATTCAAAAAGATGACTACTTATTCGTAAAAAGTGAGTGTTATGTATTTCTACCTAAAAATGCCATGTTGGTTTCTGTTCCAATAAAAAGTACATGAACAAACGATTTATTTAAAAGGTATATTATTTTTAGATATTTCCTTCCAGTCGACTGGATAAATACACATTATATACCCCAAAATATAAAAGCTTTTAGAATCAATAGATTTAAAAAATATAAAAATATATTTTTATTGCTTTTCGTGTACAACAATATGGTTCTCTTAAATATCTGCTTAAGAAAATGATCTGTTCTTGAGTTTCTTCAGGAATTCCTTGGCCTGTTTATCACCTAGCCTGTATTCCAGGGCTCGTAGCGCTTCGGAATCTTTAAAACAAATAAATTTTATGATTACAATTGAAAGTTTTAAGAAACTTAAATTAATTACCCGTGTACTCTGGCCTGGATAAATTCATCATTATTTGCTCGCCTTGCAGTGCATCGAGATCGGCGAATGAAATATAGCATTCTGCTATATATTGACTGGACATTCCGAACAGATCTTTATCCTTGATACTGAATACTATCAGGCTGTTCTTGGCATTACGCTGATGCTCGCTCAAGTTTCTGTGGGAGGTCGAAACTAGAATCTACAATTCGTTTAAAGAGAAAGGTACTACTTACATACGAAACTCCTGGTCGTAGAGGGGAAAACAATTCTTGTTGTGAACGTTAGTTTTCACTGGCGATAAGTCGTTAAATCGACTTGTGGGCATGAAACTGGCCTTAACGAATGAATCCACCAGACCATTTGAGTCCATGGAGAGCAGGTTGCGTGCATTTAAAATAGTTAACTAGGAAAGGTAAAGAAGTTATTTGACTAACTTTGAAATTAATATCTTTTCACTTACCAATATACCGAAATCAGTTAACTGAGCCATCACCGTCAGCTGACCAAAAGGAGAAGAGTTCTGGCTCTTTTGGGTCTCCAATCTCTCCATATAATACTGATGAATAAGATCCGCTGTTTCCATGGAATAAAGCTCCAGTCTACTCTGAATGTTGGACAGAATCTTAACGTCCGAGGTCGCAATGTTGCCCATTTTGAAGCAATCAATCATTGTCTGAAGGGTGTTGTTTAAATTTTGAAAGAATGCTGGCGGCCGTCGTTTCTAAAATAAAATAAAAAGTTAAATTAACTGCTAGTTAGGGATAAATTGGATAAGTAGACTTACATCGAGATTGGATTGTATAAGGTCATACATTATTATAGACAACTCTGACCAAATGGCGTCCAGTATTCTGCCAAAGTTAACTTCGTTGAGGGAATCGTACAGCGTGGTTAATGAACCTTCCAAATACATCATCAGTTGTTCCATGGAGTTGGAGTCCTTTGCGAGGACTTCTGCACCCTCGGCCAGGTAACGTTTAATCGGTGGTGCCATTTTGCGGGCCACTATTTCAATGAGCTCGACGATTTGATTGCGTTCGGTGTCCAGTGCGTTCTCGATGACAGTTTTGATAGTCGTGGCGCATCGTTCAGCCTCCAAATTTGTGCGATATTCTCCCAATCTCTTAATTATATCATCGATGTTGAGTTCCTAGTGTATAAATTGGATATTTTTTTATATTTCAGTATCCATATATGTACAATCATAGTAAGACCTACCTTTATGAAAGATGGTAAGCTCTGGCGTATGTAGTCCATATTATTAATGGCTATACACCATTCTTCCGACAGAACTATGAAAAAAATGATGTACACAGTAATGCAATTAATATAAAAAGAAGTTCCAATGAATTACTTACCGAAATTCTTGTTGTTATCACCCAAATGAATATTTTCAACGCGTCGTGACATTTGTTGAGCGTAAAATATGCAACATCTACACAGATCCTGCAAATAAAATATGTTTAAGTTAAAAAGCACATTAGTATAATACTTTTCTAATTACATTGACAATCTTGGCCACGAATATGTAGGATCCCTCAACTTCTGGCCAGTCGAGCTGCTGCCAAAAGATCTTAATTTGGTAAAATATGGAAAGGGTATCCACAGCCGAGGAACTGTATTTCACGGTCTCATCGACTGCCTTAAGCTGATCCAAGTCAATCGCCTTTTGAATACGATTTAAAGCCTTAATTATGGAAATATCTAGCCAGTGAGTAACTCCTCTCTCGAACCAGGGGTAGAAGCTGGCCAATTCCAAGGGCTCAGGGCACATCGATTCACCTATGAGAAAAACTAGGTTATATAAATCAAAGAAAGGAAAGAGGTTTCGTTAGACTTTACCCAGTTGGACGTATCGTTTGAGTATTAAGTAGACTTCGAATAGCGTTGTTCCCATATTCACATTCTCAATGTTGGGCAGATACTCGAACTGATCGTCCGGCACATCCAATCTCTTAATATTATTGCACACTTCTATGATAATTGATTTACAAATCTCGGCCAGTTTCGAGTCATAAAATATGTAGAGTATTGCGGAATAGTTGAGTTGAATTTTGCTGAGAAAATTAAAGATTAATTAATGATATTTACTTTATATACTTAAGAGTGTAGCTTACTGGTAAAATAGTTTGTCAAAGTACTCCATGCCGCGCTGAAGGTCAGACCGCACCATTTGTATGAGTTTTATAATGTATTGCAGCTTCTCGTCGTCTGTTTCATGGTTCTTGGGCTGCCTGCTGCCCTCGACTATATGCTCCAGCCACTCCTTCGTCCCAGTGTTTATAGCGTCCACAATGGCAGTGTCTATATTGCACGTTTCCTCGGTGTCGTTCAGCCAGCCGTACACCGATTTGGGGAATATGTCTATACTCTCTGGCACATCGAACTCCTTGATTTTCTTCAGAATATCCAAAACTTCGTTGAGTGCCCTTATTATGTTCTTTTCACTCGTATTTCGGGACCTCAATTTCCGCAGCACTGCGAAGCAGGAGGGCAGGAGCCGCCTTACTCCATCCCAGAATGTTTTCACATCCTCAGAATCATTCTGCAGGCCATTGATCACCGGCACCAGAACGTCCAGAATCGAGTTGAAGAGCGTAAAGTTAAGCTTGTGCGTTTCATGGATGGTGCTGTAGGCGTGCCACTGACTAAGGGCGCAGTCGAACGGCGTTAGTCCACTCTGAGCAGCATGCTGGGAGCGAATGAGCTCGGCGTTTGGACTGAACTTGCCGCTCCACCAATAGTTGGCCACCTGCGACGTTTCCAGCTCGTACATCAGCAGGAGTTTCAGCAGGTTCTTGTGCTCCTGCACGGCCACGCTCTTGTTCTTCTCTGCGCTCAGGGCTAGGTTCACGAGAAGCGATCCTCGACTTCTACCCTTGCTGCCCTTTTCCAGATTGTACCAGACGGTTAGGCCCGAGACGGGTATGCTCTAAAAAATATATTCTATGATTTGTGTGTTTAAATAATAATACTAAAAGACCATACCTTTAGTGTGATTGCAGCTCTGCCGATTAACTCGTTGTCATGCTTGCCCGAGGAAGCTGTTACAGCTATTTCCTTCATCAACTTGCTAAGTCCCTTCACGCCCTTGACATCCAGTATTTTGTTGACCTTTTCCTTGACAGTTTCGGCGGCATCAAAGTCCCTGAAATAGAGGTCATTAATTATATTGTATTTATTTTTAAAGATTAATTTACAATAAAATCCATTTACATGCTAGTTCTAACTACAAACTATGTTCCATACTTTACAAATCAAGGCTACATTTCATTCGAACTTATACGAAAAATGTTAAGTTCTCATATTCCATACCTTTAGTTTGGTTTAGACCACAAACCTACTATTCCTCGTTATGTGCTTTTATTAAGCAAGATATCTTGACTTGAATGAGTGCATTTTTAAGGGATCTTTTTCATATCGAATCCCAACTTACCAGACTTCAACAATAAGGACTTCATCCCGAGCATTTTCGGCAATAGGCCTGCAAGTAATTCACGATTTAATATATTATTTAACACTCACTAAACATATCCTTAAAACCAAAACTCACAGTGAAAAGTGCTCCTCCCAGATAGGATTCAATGTGGCAGGCTTAACCGATGAGTTATAACGATGGGAGCCATTCGATTCCAGGTAAAGCGTGACGAAGGGATCCGAGAGGCCATTGGAATCCTTGGACAGCAAGTTTTCGGCCTTGATAATCTCCACATTTAATCGAACATTGGGCGGTTCCTTAAGCTTGGCCGCCTCGCTAATTTCCAAATGCGTGGCATTCGGAATTTTGAATGCATCCTGGACGAACTCAACCAAACTGCCGGTGCACTCATCGTTGTTTTCACAGCCGATGTTGTTGTAGATTTCAAATAATATCTCCTCATACAAGTCCGTAACCTGGAAGAACAGTTTAAGTACAAAATTGTCAAAAAGTACCAGGCGAACAGAAGGCAGCAGGAAGTAGATATTACACAAAAGCATTGCTGCAACTAAGTGTGACCATATTGTAGATTGCACATACCAAGTAAGTGTGACCATATTGTAGATTGTAGACTCCCAAAATGCCATTTACCAGTACAAAATTGTCAAAAAGTACCAGGCGAACAGAAGGCAGCAGCAAGTAGATATTACACAGAAGCATTGCTGCAACTAAGTGTGACCATATTGTAGATTGCACAAACCGATTAAGTGTGACCATATTGTAGATTGTAGACTCCCAAAAATGCCATTTACCAGTACAAAATTGTCAAAAAGTACCAGGCGAACAGAAGGCAGCAGGAAGTAGATATTACACAAAAGCATTGCTGCAA